>JANHFQ010000942.1:150519-164134 GCA_032468035.1 Aparallactus werneri
CCAGGCCGGCCTGTTGGAATAGATGTGTTTTCAACTCCTTGCGGAAGGAGCGGAGATCTGTAATCACATGAAGGGCCAGTGGAAGCTGGTTCCACCAAACAGGTGCCCCCACAGAGAAGGCCCTCCCTCTGGGCCCAGCCCAACAGCATTCTGAAGCCGTCAGTTCCCTAAGGAGGCCCTCCCTGTGAGAGTGAACCGGGCGATGGGAAGCTGTCCAATGTCCAATCAAATTCAAAGAAGCTGTCCAATGTCCAATCAAATTCAAAGAAGATGCTTTCCAAGCCATCACATCAAGTGAGGGTTGGTATGCAGCTGCATTCCATGTCCAGCTGGTCAACCTTGAAATGGAGTCTCTTCCACCCTCCCATCTAGCCCCCCTAGAGTTCACAGCATTGAGCAATAGCAAAAGGCAAGTATGAGGTGGCAGCTGACACCTAAATAATAAACCTATTCAATGGCATGATTGTCCTAGAGTGACCAAGATGCGAGAGTGAAGTCAGATGGGAAATGTTATTTTTTTCTGTTTAAACTTTACTGTGGGCTTCATCATCTTAAATTCAGACTTGTCTTTTGTCTTTCTTTCAGATAACAATAGCATTGCTACAGTGTATGCTATCTTTCAGTATATACAGCTATCTTCAGTATGAGTTTATGTATTATTTATTTATTGAATTTATATTGCTGCCTATTCGCCCATGGTGGCTTACAGAATATAAAACCACATTTAAAACAATAAAACTAAGAAAAAGAATCAAATAAATTAATATAGTACAATATAACAAAATCACCCCCCACCTCCCACCCGCTGCCCCCGTGACAGCAGATCACACGAGCCATTTAATGGGTTCCATCCCGGTCTGGGTACCCCAGGCCCACTGGCAGAACCAGGTCTTCAGCATCTTCTGGAAGAGTATTAGAGTGGGGGCCATTCTAATCTCTGGGGGAACAATGTTCCAGAGAGAGGGAGCCACCACAGAGAAGGCCCTTCTTCTGGGTCCCTCCAAGTGTATCTCCCTTGGAGATGGGACCTGCACAATCCCCTGCCTCTCAGCTCTGATAGGTCGGGTAGATGTGACCAGCAAGAGATAACCTGGTCACAAACCATGAAGGGCTTTAAAGGTGACAACCAGCACCTTGAATTGTATCTGGAAATAAATCAGCAACCAATGCAGCTCCCGCAGGAGATGTGATACATGTGCACACAGGGGTCTCCACAAAAACATGTGGGCCGCTGCAATTTGCACCAACTGGAGTTTCCAGATACTCTTCAAGGGCAGCCCCATGTAGAGCATGTTACAATAGTAAAGATGGGAAGTGACTAGGGCATAAGTGATTGTGAGTAGGGACTGTTGGTCCAGGGAAGGGCATAACTGGTGCACAACCCACAGTTGCACAAAGGCCCTCCTGGCCATGACCGTCACCTTCTCGTCAAGCAGGAGCATATTACATTGTAATGTGCAACATGCTAACATTTTACTTCAAAAAATATTTATTTTAATGCAATACAATTGTTATGTTTTTGAAAAAAAATCATTTACTAAAGGTAAATTGTACTATGTTGTTCCTGAAAATTGCATATGGCAACCATATGAATAACCATAATTTCACACTGACCATAGCTATTTTCTGCTTTCAGAAGGCTTGCCAGATCTTCGAAGTATGGTAGGTTAAGTGATTTCTTAACCTTCTATTTAAGGCAATAAACTTTGTCAGATGTTGTTATCCTTTTTTCTGTGAGCACTATGAAAAGTATAAACATTTCCATAAACTATACCTTTGCATAGTGAACACCTTACTAGGAGAAAAATAGAGATTTAAGAAGGCAGTTCCAAGATACCTTTTATTTGATTTAGATAAATCAAATTTAGCATTTATTGAAGTAAAATAAAATGTCACTAAATTTCAGTGCAAAATTATTGTTTGTACAATGTAAAATGAGGGCAATGGTGGTCAATTTTTCTTCACAGTTGGATGTGTATTACCTTCCAAATGTAAAGCTCAACTGACTTAATTCCAGTTTAGTAAGCTTACTACTCAGAAATACAAGTTTAACATTCAACAAGGTTAGGAAATAACCAGCCAAGGTAGCCACAGCTTGTCATAGTTAAACTGCAGCAAATTGATATAAATATCTAGATGACCTATGGAGATAAATAACATAATCCACTCATGCTGCTTCTGAAATCGGAGAAATAGCAAAATAACCCAGAACAAAACAAAACAAGCACTCTGGAAACATAAACCTGATTAAGTTCTTTGGAAGCAAAAACATCTTTGAGAAGTGATTACAATGTTATTACCTGAAACAACTTCATTGGGGTTATGGTTCATTTACACATGTCTTTTTGTTTTTGTTGTTTGATCCAAGGTGTGCTTCTGTAACACAATCCATCAGAAATAATGAATTGGTTAGTGTTTGGATTCAAATTGTGGGAAATGACCAGGCTGAGCCAAATGAGTCATCAGTTATGGGTCTCTGCACACCACCAGAGATTTAAGTCCAACCTACCTTGAATTCTTTTCTATTCTTTACTCCACTAATTTCCCTTGACCATTATGATTTCAGATTCTTGTTCAGAGCTCAACCTTGCAATAGATCTTTATGCTCATTTCAACTGCCTGAATCTCCTGATTTAACCAACGCTTGACTCAGATCAAATAAACTTTCAGCAGAAGAAGACTTCCTCAATGCCCACCCCCAACTTATTCATTTTTTTTCTTGATATACTGTAGATTTACCAAGTATTCAGATATACAAATGCAACAGAACTATGACATTAGATAAAAATTGGTGATAATTTTTCAGTATAAGGGAAACCTAAAATGAAACAGCCAGTACAAAGGTAGTGAGGTGGAAGTAGAAAGATTTGAGAGAACAGAGTGGACTTGGAGGGTTGGAAGTTTTATCCCTGCAAGGTGGATAAGTCAGCCAAACTATCCAGAAATGGCCAACAAGCCAGAAATTAAATTGTCATTCTCCACTTTATAGTCTTGATATTGCTCTTCATCCTCCTATGACTTCTATTTACATTTATTTTATGTTTCATTAATAGAATTAACATCCTATCAAATTACATGTGAAATGAATGGCACAGCAATTAGGTGGACATATAGCAGACTTGAAAATCATACTCCAAGGTTGCTCTTATTCCTCATACTGATAAAAGATACTAAGGACTCAGCCACAATGTTCAGTCTTGTATCCTCTACTTTTCCATACTTTAATTAATACTTTGATGAATATATACCCATGTTTCTCCAACAATAAGACTGAATCTTATTTTCTTTTAGACTTGAAAATAAGTTCTTGGGCTTATTTTCAGGCAGGATCTTACTTTGTTTGAGGTGCAGCAAGCCAGACTCGGTCAGCAGGACCCTGCAAGGCTTGCTGTGACGTTGCATCCCCTGGGCTTATTTTTGAGGTAAGGGTAATCCTAGGCTCATCCCCCCAAAAATAGTGTTGAGCTATTATTGGGGTGGGTTGTGTTTTCTGAGAAACAGGATATATAATTTACCAAATGAAAGTACAAATGAAACAAAACTTGCTAATTCAGAAATACAAGTTTAACATTCAACAAAGTTAAGGAAATAACAGGACATGGGTTAGTCCAAAATTAGGAAACAGAAGAAATTATCAAAATAAATTCTGGCCAATTAAAGAATTGAAAGTAATAGGTATAAATTTAATAGAGAGAAATGCAAAAATCTTCATTTAGGAAACAAATACCAAATGCATAAATATCACATGGAGGATATTTGACTTGGTAATGATACTTGTGAAAAATGTTCAGGAATGGTAAAGTATTCTTATTCCATAGCAGTCTGGACAGTCTCATTGTACGAGAAAAAAATAAGGCTTAAAAATACCTAGAAGCATTTAGGGCTTTTAAGATGAAAACCAGCACTTTGAAGATTACTGCAGGGACTGAAATATAGATTCAGCTCTGCTGTAATGGTTTTCACCTCTTAGCAGTGGACCATGGCATTTTGCATGAGTTGCAACTTCTGGGTATCTTTTAAAATATTCTTATATAAGTGGCTCCTTCAAATATTATGGTTCTATAATATATTTAAATAAACTTTTAATTTATTAATTATATACCTGCAATGTCTTTTCATTACTTACAGTACATACAGTACGTGAACTTGCTTATATTCATTTGCACAGCTAGTCATCAAAAGAAATCTATTCATAAAAGTGTAGACACATATAGAGCTGAATTGGTGCACTGATGGTTCACTAATTTAAAGAATAATTATTTATGTTTCCTATTAATTAGCTCCAATTTTCACTCCAATCAAGGACATTGGATATTAAAGAGGTCATTATTTTATTTATTTATTTTACTAATCAGATTTACATGGCCACTCATCTCACAAAAAGAGACTCTTTTTGCATGCAACAATCTGTAAAGCAAATATATAAAAAACAATCTTTATAAAAATATAAAAAGTTAAAATAAAATATGCAAACCACACAGAGCGATTAAAAGATCAATTACAATGGAGCTATCAAAGAATGTCAACAGTTCCTTGGGATTCCCAGGCTTGGTGATATAACCAGGTCTTAAGGAACCTCCAAAATGATAACAGGGATAGATCTAACTTAATTTTAGGGTAGGGGACTATCCTTTAGGGTGGCATCAATACAGAGCAGGCCTACCTCCTAGGACCCACCAAATGTAGGTTCCTGGCAGATATAACTGTGAATAACTTCTCTGTTGGATCTAATGAGATTGGCTGTTGTAATCATTAGAAAGTATTACCATTGAAAATCAAAATGTAAAGATTATCCCTGACATACACTAGAGTTCAAAATAACAGACAAGCAAGAATTCATTTAGGCTAAAAATATATGGCTTTGGCAGCATAAATCTCAGTCAAAGATAGGTCCAACAGAATATAAACCAATCCCATAAGACTTACTTTTAGTCTTCAAAATATTGATCACACTACAAAAATTTAATTGCAGAACCACTAATTTCAGTGATACATTTTTTTATAAATAAGACAAAATAGGACTCAGCTTACTTATTTTATCCTTAAATTACCCAACTTTCTAAAATTAGAGGTTTATCTATTTCAGTGATACGTTCACCTACTAAGGTCCCAAAATCCTTTGATATCTCCTGAAGTGTTTTTTGGGGGGTGGGGGATTGTAAACATGTTACCCATCTATACTACATGGATTTGTGTTACTAATTCTATTCTTTCTAACTTAAAAATAGAAAAGTCAGATTTAGGGGCAAATAGCACTGGGAATATATTTATTGCAAATGGAATTTAAAGAAATTGTAGGAATTCAGCAGTATATAACTCCTAAGAAAGCATAATAATTGGTAAAACTTGGAAGCTTTGAGCTGGAAACTAAGAAGAAGCAGAACAAAGGCTGAAGCTAGAAAGAATCTTGAGGAACCCCTGTATTTTACTGTATCTCAATTGTGTCTTCTAAAAAATCAGATGACTTGGAAATCCATAAAACCCCTTGAATATAATATGTTCTATGCTTTTATGAACATGCACTTAAAATGTAACCCAAGTGCTTGGTTTAGATACAATTGGCTTTAAGTTGGACCTCTAAACAACAGCAGTTAAACTGTTGGAAACTAGCTTTACCCTTATTATTTAATTACTGTAGTTCCTTAGATTAGTGTTTCTCAATCTTGGCAACTTTAATTCTGGGAGTTGAATTCTTGAAGTCCACCCATCTTAAAGTTGCCAAGATTGAGAAACACTGCCTTAGATCACTGACATCAGAAAAGAACTCATTGTCAAACTATTATAAGAAAAATAATCAGAACATTTAATTTCCAAAGTAATTCACTTTTTTATTTTTAAAGAATGCCCATGTAGAATCTGGAATAATTTCTTTGTAAATATGATGCTAGAAATCTATGATCTGTTTTCAACATGTCAGTTTACCAAGCCTGGTAGGATAGGAGATCTTTATAGAGTTTTCACTCATAGGCGACATCAGTGGGCACATTAATAGCCATATGACACAGTACAAAATGTGTAGACATCAGGTTGCTTATCCTGAGCTAATCCATGACACTCTTCAGTTGTGAGGGTAATATAGAGGAAAAGGGCATTCCTAAAACCATGAAGACAATGAACTATAAAAAAAATTATTTTCTACATAAAGTAACATGTTAATCAGAGTACCTAGTCAGTTATTGTAGCATGAGTTTCCATTTATATCAGAGCAGCCAATATGACAATTTAAGATTGAATGGCCTGAAAGTCAGCAAGCAAAAGGTTTTTCATTACACAGGTCAATGGATAAGACTCCAACTCACAAGGAAGATATTCATTACAGCAATTGAATGAAAAGGAAGAACCATGATACCATCCATGAAGTCAAGAATTGAATGTGATGTATTAAATCTTATCCAAGGTTATCCAAAGAGACAAGGAAGGAACATAACAATAATAAAACAGAGCACTTAAGAATGCACTTAGCTAACTTTGAAAAGCCTCTGGTTTATGCTGTCCACATTAAGAGGAGGAAAACAAATGAATTGGGTCATGTAGCTACCTTGAAAAATGAGAAAACCCAATTTGGATTTTGATTTGTACTTTTTCTATTAGTCATTTACAAATACTGACAAGGACATCATGTCACAGGAAGAAAAGTTGAGAAAAGGACACTCTCCTAACACTAGAATGGGAGAAAAGTTTCCATTATAATATTGACAAAATGCACTCGCTGCCTTCTTTTGACTGATAGCTCTATCTAAGAACAGCTGTTTTTGAGTTTATGTACAGTGCACAATGGTTGAAATGTTGCCTGAAGCTTTCAGCTGTTATGCACAAATAATGAATAAACCATAATTGCCCCTGAAATAATAGTGTTTTGCAAAATGTGGCGGGGATAACACTAAAGGAGATACTGCATTTGCTTTATTCTTAGGCATTAAAAATAGATTTGCAACATTACAACATGCCAAGTGTTGGATGAAGAGTAGAAAACACTACTTTACAGGTCCAAATATAGAACCAATAGATTAATAAAGTTTGGGTGAGTGTCTAAAGCTACTCATTTGCTCTCGGTCTGATTTGCTTGTCTGATTGGATGGAGGAAGAGGAGGAGGAAGTCTGTGATATTTATCATCCTAAACATATCATATGAGGGAAAACATATATGGGAAAAATATAAATATATGTAGACTTATTATATTTATTATGATTGCTACTGTTATTATGGTAACTACTATTAATTATTAGTTGACATATACTACTTCCTCTCTCAATTTTTAGTTCCATCTACTCTAACAGTGATCATAAATAGGAAGAGTTGTTTATATGATTTTTTCTAAAACTGGAGATTCAAGGAATTAAATCTAGAACGTTTTTCATTCAAATCACATGCCCAACCAGTGAACTATCTCCATAAAACTACACAGATCTGCTTTTTAAAAAGTACTTATCTATGATTTAAACATCAAACAATTCAACAAAAAAGGATATTGATCTTCAACTAATTTATATTGTTCAATGCAAATTTTCAAAAGTATAATTCAATTAAAATGCATGCCATATTGGGAAGTTGACTGGCCTGTATAATATTTAGGCAGTTCATGAAATATTAACTGCTAAGTGGTAACTTAAGGATATCTAATAAACCTTTTTATGGTTAATTGGATTAAATTGGGTTGGATTGGATTCATTACAAATGTTGTCTACTAACAGCCTTCAAAAGACTAATCTCTATTTTATTTTTAAGAAAAGGGGGAAAATTTACTTTAATCCAGATATTATTTATTGCCATTTTATCTTATTTTTTATTAAAATAGTGCTGTGAAGTATACAATGAAACAAAGCAATAAATAATCAGAAATTGTGAAATTTAAAATCATATAGAAACATGACAATTTTTTTCAACAAATACCACTGACAAACTTTAATTAACTAGTAAGATTCACTGTCAATTTTTGGCAAGTTATTATGTCTACAGTAGATGGTAATGTAATTTTTAAACCATGCTATTTTATACCTTTTATGTTATTGCTGCTTTTTCAAATAAGCATAAACCAGAAGAGAACCATACTTTTTTTTTTCAAGAGAATGGCTGTAAACATCCATTTGTTTTATTAGTTTCCATAAGAATCATAATTATCCCTCAGTAGGCTGACAGCTGGCAACTCAAAGTTTCAGCTTGATTTGAAATGGCTGAGAGATGAATTCTGAACTAAAATAATCCCAGCTGTGTAATGGACATGCTGACAGAGCCTTAACTGTAATGTTGTTCTTCACCATAGCAAACAGCCTTTACAATTATAGGTCAGGGAGGAGAGCTGTATTTCATGTGATTAAAGCTTGTTTACCTTGCTTTCCATTAGAAAACAAAAGGAAGAAATCAGGGTGTCATTTTTAAACACACACACACACACACATAGTTTCACTTGGGGATTTCTCAATTTGTTGTTAAATCAATGTGACAATGGCATTACAGCATGGGCAGATATGTATAGAGAAAAATGGTAACCACTGGAAAGTATAGCAGTGTACAGAAGCTTTAACAGCTACCAAGGGTGCTTCTATGTGTTCCCCGAAGACAGAATCCTTTAGGCCAGTGCTGACTGCTGGCTGGGAGTAGGTCTACTCATCTTAAAGTCATCAAGGCTGGGAAACATTGCATTGGATTGCATTTCAATTTTTCCATAAAAATATGGTTTTTACTTATCCCATTTCTAAAGCTCAAACCCTCAGCTTCTCTGCCATAAGCTGAGTAGAATTCTTTCCCCTTGTGGAAAGCTGAAATAATTTGGGATCCTAATCAGATGTCGATGTGAGGGCCGCTATGTATAAGAAAAAGTGATGTGTATTTTTCAGAACTGAGTATGGCAGTTGGAGAACACATTTTGTTCTTTATATTGAATAAGGCAGAGCAGCAAATGCCAGTACCTATGAATGGTGACTTACCAGAAATAGCACTAAAAGCTAGTCAAATTATTCTGTTATTTAAACAGAATAAAAAGCTCTATCACCATTTTACTTTCTGACAATAAAAGGACTATAACAATAGATTGATTTTTTTTCAGAAAACCCCAATTCTGTTGTGTGAGATATCTGCCTCATTCAACATAATAGTGGGACTACTTCAAGAAATTCTGTATTTTTAACTGGTTTGATAAAAAGACTTTAGAAATGCTTTCAAAGCAGAAAATAAATTATGATGGATGGAGTGTGGTATTATTTATTTATGAGTGATGTGCATGTGCATGCCCTTTTCTTCATTGTGCAATCATCTTCCTTGTAGGTAATTGAAGCACCTTAACTTCAGGTGCTTCAATTAAATCATGGAGAACCATATTATAATGACATTCCTTCTACAGTGTTTTTTCATTAGAATTACTGCTGACACTGCCAAATGGGAGTCCTTCCTTTGAAAATTTTTTGAACATATTCCTCTTCCCATGAACAAACGGGGAAATTTCTTTGGCCACAAATTTCATTAAACATTTTAAGAAAAAACAAATAAACCTATCTAAATTACACACAAAATATGAAACTACAGTATATTTCTACAGTGATTCAAAAATTGCCACAAATCTAACCATTGCCACTCGAAAACAACCCTAGTTTTACTATTGTTGTTGTTTTATAATCTGAAACCATTTTTAAAAATAAAAATATGACAACTTTTCAAACAGAAATAACAATAACTATGTAGGGAAAACCTGAAACAATTAATAGTGTAAAGGAGGCACCAAGTGACTTCCATGAGCCATGATTGTTAGAAGTGTGGCAACCTTTTTGGAAATAGCTGAGGTTTTATTTCATAGGAGGAAAATGACTCAATGTTTTGAAATATTCCTCTTCAAAACTGCAGATCATTAAAATGGGTCCATCATAAAGGGACCATTTAGAGCAAATGGCCAATAACAGGAGTGGATTCCACCTCAGAGTTTCTCTAGTTTAGGGGGACGTGGGGCCGAAGTCACAGCAATATGATGCGTCCCACGGGGCTCCATGGGATCATACCAATATCTGAACTGTCGTGAGGTCCAGATGGACCTAAATCACCTCAGAGGGGTGATGAACAGAGAGAGCATGCTCTACTGATCTCTGGGAGCCTGCAATCTCCCTGATTAATCCAGAGAAGGCTTTTAAACTCAACAGGAAGGAAATGATGGACATATCATGCCAGACTGAAGCTGTGATAGAAGGCTAGAAAGGAAGAGAGGAAGATGGAATAACAATGTGATCATTCTGGTGAGAGATTTCTAATTTGGAATTTTTAGTCTATATGGAAGAAAAAGCCCTCTGGAAAACATCTGGGTGAAAGTGGGACCTAAAAGAGCAGGTGGAACTGTTTCTTTCTTACCTCCCAAGGAAAGCAGTGAGGAAAGCCTAAGAGTTATACTTAGAACAGGAAGTAAAGTTAAAGAAACTTTTTTAAAGGATGGAAAAATTCTGAAACTAGAAAGTGACACTGGGTATCATAAAATCAATATTGACTAACTTAGAATGCTAACTCTTGGACGCTATAAATATTGGACATACAGATCCTTTTTCTTTTTTTACTTTTATAAAACTTGAATTGGAGTACATTACAAAAAAGGATGAAGAAAGAGAGAGAAATAGAGCAACAATGCCATTTATAGGCAGAAGTGAGAAGGAGCAAGGGAAAAAAGGGGAAATATACAAAAGAAATAACCTTGAGAAGATGAGAAAGTGAAGATAAGAACTGACTGCTAGACAAACAATTCATGTATTACAATTGCTTAGTCTGAATAATTGAGATAGAGAGCGAAACACTGGTACTTTTTTATTTTCAAACAGTGCAGCTCTTGGAACTCAAATAGAAGTGAAACAGAAAAAGCAAAATTGAGGCTGAGAATAGCAAATACGTCCCTCCCTCACTTTCACTTCTTGCTCTGTAAATGCCCTATTTGTAGATATAAAATATCTGGTGGTTGAACTCTGGGACTTGGTGGGCATATGTGGATTGTAATTTATCAAATTATGAATTCCCTTTTTTGATGAGAAAGGATTAGGGTAGGAAGAACCTGAAGAACAATAATAAGGTTGATGGGGGTGTAAAAATTGACAACCCTTGGACTCTTTTTTCCTGATGAGAATTGGTATATTGATGTAGGCAATTGAATCAAAGATGTGAAGATGCTGGAAGTGTGGTTTTCTGCCATGGAGCATGAAGTAAGGATTTTGTTTTATCACCTTGCTCCAGGTTCTCTTAATGGTGTAATTAGCATATGCTACAGCCTCATCCCAGAAACTGAAAGGGATGCCAGCATCTTTAATTGCATTGCGCATCATGGTTTGCAGCATGCCATTTTTGTGTTCACAAGCTCCATTCTGTTGAGTAAAAAATGGCGTTGTTTTTAGATGTACAATGCCTTATGTTTGAGCCAATCTTGGAGCTGGTTTGCCATGAATTCAGTCCTGCACTCAGTTTAAATCTTGGCAATCTTAACATTGAATTGATTCTTAATGAGATTGTAGAAATATTTTAAGATCTGGAACGTTTCAGGTTTTTCTTTTATAGTATAGACATAACCATAGCAGGAGTAGTCATCTAGTATGGTCATGAAATATTTTTTTCTGTCCCAATGGGGGTGAGAGGGGACCAACAAGATCAACATATATGAGCTCAAAAATGCACTTTGCCATTTGGGGGCTTTTTGGGGGGAATGGAGCATTTTTAGATTTTGCTGCTATACACACTGCAGGTGTTGAGCATTTTTTCAAATTTAGGCCCTCTGAAAAGTCCTACATTTTCTCAATAACAGGGATATTTGCATGTCTTAAGTGCCTATGCAAAAGATGTATGCAATTATCATGCAGTGGTTTGCCAGTTTGTAGCTTTTTCTTATTGCCCTTTGAAACCTTTGTGTGTGCCTACTGGTGCAATTACTTGTTAGGTCTACTTTATGTATTGGTGCTTTTTCCAGAGGAAGAGGCTTTGGAATGTGTGCCTGAGTTTCCTTGTGAGGTAGCACCTTTTGTGTTGGTATGGTCACATTTTGTGGTGTTGCATTCATTATTATTGGAAGTAGCAGCATCAGGATGTTGCTCTGGGTCAGGTGTCCTTGAGCCATCATTACCTTGTTTTGAGGTTTGTGCCTGTGACTCAGGAATTATAATCACAGCAATTTTTGTAATAATTTCATTATTATCTTTTTGAGTTATGTAACCACCCTCATCATCTACATAGTTCTGAAACCTTGTTTACCTAACATAGTTTATAGTTTATAGTTTATTTGGATTTATACCCCGCCCCTCTCCGAAGACTCGGGGCAGCTTACAGGGTAGCATAAAAATCAATACAATATACATTTTAAAAAACAATTAAATAAAACCCTTGTGATATTGAAGCCTTAATACCATTCTGTAATTCGTGAATATGAAATCAATGAGACCTCGGCTGCAAACCTCTTGAGCAGGCCCATTATGCTATTAATATTCTGTAGTAAATCATGCATGGTTCCAGCCTTGTTCCAGCCATTTCTTTTAGGCTAACTTTTTGTCCCAGCAGAATGTATCTGGTAATTAAGACAAATCTGCCTTTATGGAAATTTAATGAATTTTAAGTTACTCAGAACACTGTGTTCAAATAAATCATGAAAATAATCCACTGCTTAGAGGCAGGCCAAAGTTTGTGACCCGGCAGGACTCTTTTTAAAATTTTCCATTCAAAATGATTGCAGTCCTTTTAGATGTCTCTTGCTGTGCTGTGAAGCTGGAGCCCACTGTTGTCACTGGCTGACCTTTGCACATGAGTACATGGGAACTGCTGAACCACTTCACATAGTCATAGAAGGGGGATGGAGATGAGTTCTGCTTTTGCTAGCAATGCTCTGGCAGCTTGTTTACAAAGCTGAGATATGAGATACATGAGTGTATTATAGAAGTGGGGCAGCCTTCCATATCACTAAGGAGAAACAGACACTAGATGGAGATTTGGATTAGACACACAATAAGGAGAAGGAGTTGCATAACCCCCTCTCTACTCAGTATCTCTTCATTCAGTCTTTCCCTTCCAGAGTTAGTTTTCCCCCCATATAATCTGCTAAGGTTCGGTTACATGCATGTCCATGTAAGATTCTGGTCTCTCCCTTGTGAGGCCTTCTGAGTGTGAAGCATTTGAGCTTCTTAAGGTAAACAAACATGATGAAAGATATAAAGTATTTCCATACAACGTAGTTAATCAGGATTCTTGCTAATCAGTATTGACATACCACTCTATAATGCCTTGGTAAGACCACACTTGGAATATTGCATCCAGTTTTGGTCACCACAATGTAAAAAAGATATTGAGACTCTAGAAAGAGTACAGAGAAGAGCAACAAAGATGATTAGTGGACTAGAGACTAAACAAAGGAAAAACAGTATGCTTAGTTTAATGAAAAAAAGGTGTAGGGGAGACATGATAGCAGAGTTCCAATATCTGAGGGGCTGCCATAAAGAAGAGGGGTCAGCTTATTCTCCAAAGCACCTGAAGGCAGGACAAGAAGCAATGGATGGAAACTAATAAGCCGCCTGAAGTCCTATGGGAGTTGGGTGGCTAATAATAATAATAATAATATACTACTACTACTACTACTACTACTACTACTACTACTACTACTACTAATAATAATAATAATAA
>JANHFQ010000947.1:149666-160249 GCA_032468035.1 Aparallactus werneri
TCCTACTCTAAAAAGACATTGAATTCAGCTTTTTTTGCCAGCCCTCTCAGCCTTCTTGGGAAGATATGAAGGTGGGAAGAGAGGATCAGATAATGTGGAGTTGGAGGGGGCTGCATATTTTTTCCCTTTGTTTTCCTCTCCCAAAACTAATGTGTATCTTATAGTCCGGTGCATCTTATAGTCCAAAAAATACGGTGTAGAATGCTATTGTAGGCTACTTTGAAGGAATTAAAAACAGTCTGAAAAGACCTTTAAATTATCCCATATCAAATTGGAAACACCTGGACTGGATGTTCCTCTCTTGCTGGAAGATCAGTAAATGAACCAAATACAGAGATCCATTGTTCAACCTAGGATCATCTATATCCCATTAAATTCAAGAAGCTTTTCTCTAAGGTCTCTTTGCAGCAATACTTGCAGAAACATGGTAGTCCCTTACTCCTGGTAATGAACAGTATAGTAATTTTGTAGGGTGGATTTATGTAAGCAAATTTGAGTGGTGCAGTTGCCTAGAGGTGGAGCTCTCGCCTCACAATCAGGTGGCTGTGAGTTTGATCCTAGGTAGAGGCAGGTATTTCTCTCTCTGGCACAATGAGTAAATATCAGCTGCAAACTCTGCACTGGTGACAGGAAAGGCATCTGGCCAGTAAACACTCAGCTCCATTCAGTTGCCCCAACTCCACCCCAATGCAAGTGATTACGGGATCATTAAAAGACTAAAAAATGTATGTAAGCAAATTAATCTTATCATTTAAGAAACATTTTTAATACTGGACAGTATTCTGTAGAAGGAGAATATAGATTTGCATGGCCAATTAAAAAAAAAACATTTCTGTTAAGATCAGCTAAAGCATTGCACTTGGATTAAGCATCTAGGAAGCAGCATTTTGAGTTAGCATATAATTTTTAAAAACTTATTTCTTTTTAAAAACTAAAATAATAAATGAGCAATTACTGTATTTCCTTTCCAAAGTGTTAGGAAACTTCCTAGTGCTACAAACCAATGAAAGAATACCGATTTTAATTTCTTTTGGGGTATGGAAAAAACCCAAAGTTAATTAGAAAATATTACAAAGGAAAATAATTATTTCAGAAAGGCCCAAATCTGATGAAATTTGATGAATAAGCCAGAAAGATTGTGGAGTAAAAATGCAAATGCAATTGGGAAGCACTGTAATCTCATATTCATCTGGAAACGTAGATTGCTCTACATATTTTCAACAACACCTTTAGCCAAACAACAGGGATTTATAATTTTCAACAGTTTCTGCATGTTAGACATTTAGCAGAGTTTAGGTGGTCACAACTAAAAGAAACTTGGTAACTATTTTTAAGAGGTAGTTTTCTCACTGAGGCTGTGACAAATGAAATAAAATTTTATATTTGCGATTTAGATATACCTAACCCCTAACCACTAACCCTAACCCCAAGCCTTCCTGTTAAGATTTCAGATTTTATATGCTATGTTTTGCATTTTATCCCTGTGTTCCTTTTAATTGTTAATGTGATGTGAGTGTGCCATACAATAAATAATCCAATTTTTTAGATTTTTTTTTCTTTCATCCCTGAACATATTTAGCTTTTGTAGCCATTGTCTCTCTTGTTCCATATTTTTTTGTAGGGGTTGTCTTCTGAATATCGGTCAGTTTTACCCTTCCAGAAATCAACCATAATTAGGTTGTTATATGTTGCAATTAAAGGAATAAATTAATGGTAATAAATATGGTATGCCAAGTGCTCCTGCCTTTTAGAAGAGCATTGGCCACCACAAAAGTCATTGAAGCTGTCTGTCTTTAAAGATCTCCCCCCGCCCCCAGTAATGAATGTAGGAATGGGTGACCTATTCAGTGAGGTTTTCTTCTCCTTCTTTTCTTCTAGCACTTATGTGTATTGATGTATTATTTTGTTGAGGTAGATGGTGTTTAGATGAATACCCTTAATATAATAAGTCCAATCAGAATATTAAAACAGATCCCATTTATTCCAATAGGTATAGATGTCAGCAATAGATGGATACATTACAGTGAATGCATCAATGAGTAAACAAACAAGAACAGGAAATGGGAAAAGGTAAACCTCTTTTATATCCTCAGGTATAGGACCACCCCCTTCCTGTAATCAGGAGGGTCAAGTTACTCAGTCTTTCATGCAAGAGATCAACACACTGCCAGATGCAACATTTGACATATTTTGCATTGTGGTTTTTTGCATTTTTCCTATGTGGTTTTTTACTGTTATTGAATCTAATAATATATTTTTAAAAAATAACTTATTGCACCCAAAATTGACCTCCTAATCAAAACAGATTGGTATTGTCCCATGAAACACTAAGAAAAATAAACAAATCTCAAATAAACTTTAATGAGAGTAATTTGTTTCATATTGGTCAAAAGGCTCAACTGATAATGGAAACAAGTTGAAGACTGCAGATAGTGTATACAATGAGGTTATTTACATCTCAATGATTTTCATAGGCTTTAAAGAGTCTCTAAAGTTTCCCAAATTTCTGGCATATCATTTTACATGCAGAACCACAGAATTTACTGCTTCCTGTAGTGCCTAGTGCCTATTCATTCAACTAATGGTACCGTAAGTAAAAGGTGATATTTATTATTATTGTTTAAAATCTGTATTTTTGATCACCATCAGTAGCCCTCAGTGGAATGAGAGCTGTGTGACTAATAGTTGCTACCTTTAAGTGGTTTTTAATTATTTGGGGTATTTCTTGATTCTGTATTATTCATTTATTAAATTAAAGCCTAAATTTTATCTAGGACCTGAAGGTGATGTACTACCTAATACTGCTTCAAATTTTCAACAATAACTCTGTGAGGAGTTGGATTGTGAGATAGTGACTAATTCACAGTCATTCAATGAGCATCCTTTGCCTTGGACTTGAATCTATGTTTTCCTGACAATAAACCAGTTCCCTTACAACTAAATACATCAAGTTGCTCTATCTATATATATAAAAATGGATGTGTGTGTATATATGATCCAGCATAACTCTGGAACTTGGGCAATTTCAACCAAACTTGGTACATAGATGACTTATTCTCTGGAAACAAATACTGTGGGGGTAAAACAACCCTAGCACTCCTCGGAGAGGGGTGTTCTGTGAAGATACAGCCTACAGCGCAGTGGAGTTGCCATGTTAATGGTTTCACAGTACTCCACAAGGGGGTGTTTATAACGGGGCCTGCCTGCACCACTACAAGACTGACACGACATATGTCACGCAGAGACAACATTTCTTGATGCTTCTGGGGGCACAGGGAAAACATTTTAAACTAATTTATTCATCACCGAAATCAGGACTCAAGGAGAAGTTGCTCTTGCCATTGCCTCTTCAGGAATGGTGGAGACATTAATGGAAGGAGGGAGTTCCGCACTTACATTGCCAGTTCACATCACCATTCCTATCTAATACAGGATTGGGATGAATAAATTGGCTAGTTGTTAATATATAAGCCTTTCATAATAAGATTGTTCTTAAAAACCTTCAAAATACAATGCACAAATTAATGTAAGATAATTATATTTCTGTACTGAGTCCTTTGTATTCCATATAACATCAGACATTATTCTATCTGATATAAATAGCACATTTAGACTGATGTGTTTAAATTTAATGAGCCATTTGTTCTCATACTATGAGGAGAAAAATGAATCAAGAACAACTCCCCGAATCACCAACACAAATTATGAATACAAATCAACTTTAGTTTTGGAGGACACTGCTGTGCTTTATTTTTTCTTGAAGACAGATCTTCATACTAATGATATCAAAAGTAAAAACTGAATAATGGATATGCTGTAAATAGAAAATATACTGTCACTGGTATGGTAAAATATGGGGCACTTGATGTTGCTAACAGATCTACCAGCTTTCTTAACTCTCCAATAGCCCTGCTCAGTCATTGACAGACTTTTGGTGTTCATAATATGAGTGCCATAGAAAATCCTTTCTTATTCAGGTTAGCTAACAAGCTCATGGGGTAAGGGCTGCAGTTTTTACAATTTATAAATGGGATTTCTTTCTTTCTATCCATTGGGGAATTGGATTAAGATGACAATTTTTCCACTAAAAAAGAGGAAGTAGGTAACAAGAATTACTGAGAATATGCAGTGCTTCAGATTTTTTTATTCTATCTTTATTTTTTTATAGCTAACTCAAGCAAACATACATAATACTCCTTCCCACTTCTATTTTCACTTTAAAAACAATCCAGTGAGATAGGCTGGACTGAGAGAGAATGACTCGTCCAAGGTCACCTGGCTGGAGTTCATGTCAGAGGCAGGACTAGAACTCATAATTTCCTGGTTTCTGGGCTAGCACCTTAACCACTGCACCCAACTGACTTCTGATTTGAATAAAAAATCTGGTTCCAGAAAGGTGTTTTGGAGCATGGGGATACAGACTTTTATGTAGCATCTGGTCTGCAAGTCTTTAAAACAGCCACAATTTTCATTGGGATTATTTTGTAAACCTTTTGAAGAACTACATGTTGCAGAGTCTTATATTCTTATGAAACTTTTAAAGAAATAATATACCACCTGTATTAATCTAAGGGTTGGCTACATACTATATCTGACTAAAGAGATGTATTTATATTGGTGGGGATAGCACTATTTAGATGTAATAAACATAGCCATCAGATTTCAAAAAAGTATTCTCTTCATACTTAAAACAAGATCATGTAACCGAATGAAAAACTGGTTTAAAATCATTAAAATCATTTAGATTAATTGACTTCTGATATTTACTAAAGTCTGCCTATAATGTCTCACTTTAGTCCTAAACAGTAATTTAATGGGACTTACGTTGACAAATTGAACCATGTGGGTATAATTAATATAATCTCCTATTTGTAATACTATCTTAAAACTTGAACTTTTGTAATTAGCAAATTACATTAATAGTCATTACTACTAATGACTGAATGGATTGAATTGAACCTAAGGATTGGAGACATTTAGTTCCGTTCCAGGGATCTGACCCATTTGCAGGTAAATTCTAGGGTTTCAAAAGGCTTTTGGCATTTAGCATCCATTGTATGTAGTAGGAAGCCTGGGTCTGCTTCAAGATGTGAAGGGGCCAATCGTTTTGCAACTTGACAATAAGCTGTATTCACTGAAAATATTTGGTTAAGGTTCACATGTTACAGTTAATCAGAGACAACTTATAAAGCTGCTTTGAGTCAGTTATAACATCTGAAAAACACTTGTGAAAATGTAACATTGCTAAGTATACAACCCTGATCATTTAGAACACTTGCTCATTTTGCTGCAGACTTTTAAATTCCTTGTTTGTCATAATTTTAATTTCTCCCTTGCTTTGCAGATGAATGGTACTGTGAAACTGGTGAAGTAGTAACTGTTCTATCAGAATAGATAGAACAGTTGTGTAAATATAGAATAGATCCATTCCCCTTTCAAGGCTGACACTAGATTGTTCAGAAATCTGTTGACTCAAAAGGGAGGGAGGGAAAATCTTAAAATTATATCTTGAACTAATGTATTTAGTTTGATTTCTGTATCTTACAATAGACCCCCTGTCTGTCATCATCATCTATCATCTTTTTTGGTTTCTATAAAAACACTGTATGTAGGAATGTTGAGTTGGTGCAGTTCTGTTGATATCTAATTCTTGAATAAGGGTTAAATTTCTGAAGTCTTGACACTATTGGTCAACATTGGTTAAATCTGAGTAGGAGATGCACTCATCAAGGTTCAGCACATTTGGAATGTCGTAGCAAATAGGTGTGTGACTGAGAGAGACTGAGTATAAATGTTGATATGTCCAAGTATTAATCCAAATATTATTTTAAATTAATGATTCATAATAAAGAAAAACAAAGAAAGGGAACTTACATTTCAGAATAACAGAGTAGCATTTTCAAACTTGGTTCATGCACTTAAAATTTTAACTTAATCCTATGATTTACAGAACATGGTAAGCATCCTTCTTGATGCTATGACATGAGTCTGTTTCATGCAGCTCCTTAGACAAAGAAGATGACTCTTAAAAGTAAGATGATTGAAAAACAAATGCTGTTTACCAATGATGAAGTAATTCAAATTTAGGCAGCAGAGGATGAGTAAAAGAAATTAAGCCTATCAACAAATGAGGTTACAGGGGAATATAGTGACATTTGTTCCATTAGAAATCTTTATGGATTGACAATCTTTACAGTACATTTGGAGCGGAATTTTGCTTAAAATATTTTTGTTGGCCCAATCATTTTAAATAAATGATGGTTTTGAGCAAGGTTTCATTAGAAGGCTCCTTTTCATGGATGGAAGACTGTATTCTATCAGATGAATGGGTACTTTGGATTAAGTACAGTACTCTGAAATAAGATATGCTCTCCGTGTCCATTGTAGCATTTCTAGAATTTATAAATGTAGCATAGTCAGAGTAACATGAGTTCATATTGTTTAACTCCAAATTATTAGTTACACAATTAATGAAAAATGTATGAAAGAAAATGTTGATATTCCAATTAATTATAATGGAAAATATTTTTAAAATAACATGACATTTATGATATATCTTATTATGAAGCAGATTTTTGTTCAAAGGCCAGAGAAACATAATACAAATAACTTTACCAATAACCCTAATAGTATTTAAGTCCCATTCATTAATCATTTGGTATTTGTACAGTGTATTTTAAATAAACAGGGAATCCTCCTATTCTAGCTTCTTTTTCCTATTTATGTATCATTCAACACAGGCCAGTATCAGTTTCAATCACCAGTTATTCTATTATAAATTCAGAGAAATGCCAGCAGCAACAGTTTCCTTTTGTAAAAAAAAATGAACTCTGATGAAGAACCATACCTTTAAATTGTGATTTTCCAAAACTGGCAGCCTCTACATATTTTGGGATTAGATTTTCAATAATTTCCTGTGATTGCGACAAAACTGATTGGGAATTATGAGAGCTATAGTTCAAACAAACACTTCTCCTTCCAAAAATACCTTTCTATCTGCAGTTGGCAGAAGCTATTGCAAATTAAAATGATTGTTAAGCATGTAAAGGAGGACAGAGTAAATTAAAAAAAAATGTATATAGTCAATCAAAAAAGCCAGAAGATTACAAGCCTAAAAGTGTATGTCACAGAACATCCAAGAACAAAGCTCTATATAGGAGCTTATATTCAAGAGAAATCTCCGATATGGAAATCGAATGGGACACTATTTCTGCATACAAAATCTACAGAAAAGGTGGGAAAGGACAAATTCTTGGCAGAGTTGCCTTGTATAACAAGAGGGCACAGGACTCTATAAAACAGAATGAACCTACTATGTCTTGGTAATTAATCTGGCTCAATCATGTTTCCAGTCATGATTCACATTTCCCCTTAAAGTATCAGGTTGATAATTTGGAGGTCTCCAGAGGCTGTTGGGTTGTTTTTTTTTGTAAACATTTGCTGGCAGAGCAATTGTAGATCATTTCAAGCTGAGAGACTCTGGTAGCAAAGATTCATGCCCTCACCACCTTACTAATAAATTACTATAGTAAATTTTACATGGTGCTGTTTTTGAAGAAGATTCTGAAGCTGATCCAAAATATGGTGTCTATTTGCTAATGTAATTAGTAGTTATTCTATAATCACTGCATTAATTACCAGTTTGTTTCTGGATCAACATGCTGGTGATTAAAGATTTACAGATTTACATGTCTCCATTTTCAGGTTCTTATCCAACTGTCTTTCTAGGCTAGATTGAGTGTATCAGAAGATTCTAAAAAGGAAAAGGAAAATGTTTGGGGGAGCTGGAACCACATGGAAAAACTACAGTCATCGGTGGCAGGGGAAGACATGATACAACTATATAAAATAATTGAGAAATAACATTGATAACATTAAGAAAAGGATTTTCCCCTTCCATTCTTACAAGGTGAAAACTTAAAGTCACCAAATGAAGATAAATGTAAGGAGATTGAAGACTGATAAAAGAAAATACTTTTTCCACACAAAATTTGGAAGTCAATATCTTTTTCCTTTACAGCTTGATCTTCCAAAGTTACTGAGTGAAATTCATTGACAATATGACTGATTTGCTGCTGTTCTTCAATCCATAAAATATCAATGGATTAAGCACTGGCTGGAGAAATGAACTACTGTAGGCTTTGTTATGTGTTATCTATTGCAGGTTGAATCAGAAGAAAAGGGAATAAACGGGACAAAACATGCATCAGTATATTATAGTTCAACTGTTCACATTGTGATGAAAGTGCCATCACTCCCTGCTTTCTTCCCATTTGTTTCCCTTCTGCAGAAGCTTATGTCAGAAATACTGATCTTTTATACCTGTAGCTCATCTAGTCCAGATGCTTCTTCTGGCCAGCCAACTTCACAAGGACGCTTACTAATCTCCAGCAGATGGCCTTCAGAGGAAATCAAACTGCCATCAAGGAAAATGATCATTAGTCCCTATCTTTCCTATGACTTCCAAGATGTGGGTGGGGTTGGGGGCTTATTTGATTAACACTGAAGTGGAGTATAAAATGCTCCGAAGTATAAGACGCACCTAGCTTTTTGTGAGGAAAAGAAGAAAAAATCTGCTTCTGACTCCCAGCAATTTGCCTCCTTGCATCAAAGAACAAACAGTCTGTTCAGCGTCAGCACAGCCTGATTAGCACAAGCAGCTGATTATTGGTTGGATCAGCCACCCGATGATCAGCTGTTTCAGGCTGCAGGGATTGCCATTGCCTATTGCCACCTCCACATGCCCCATTTTCAGCCTCCGCATCCTGTTTTCAACCTCCGCATACCCCATTTTCGGGCTCTGCATACCCCATTTTCAGGCAGTGGGGATCAGAATGGGTGGAAAATGGGGTGTGTGGACACCAAAAACAGGGCACTCAGAGGCCAAAAATGGGACATGGAGGCCAAAAATGGGGTGCACAGAGGTGGCAATAGGCAATGGCAACCCCTGCAGCCGGAAACAGCTGATGGTCAGAAGGCTGATCCATCACATGCTTGTGCTAATCAGATTGTGCTAAAGCTGAAAGAGGCTGTTTGCTGTTTGCTGCAAGGAGGCAAATTGCTGGTGGGTGGGCTTGGCTTGGCTTCGGCAACATTTGCTGTATAAGACACACAGGCATTTCCACCCACTTCTGGGGGTAGAAAATGTGTGTCTTATACTCCAAAAATGTGGTATTTTCTGCCCCACATTACTTTCACTGTACTTCCTTAAGGAAATGAGGAAATACTTATAAGAGTATAATACAAAACTTCTATGGATATATGATTTGTTGTTAATTCCTTGTGTGTATTATAGCCCCAAATTACCATTCTATAAACTCAAAGCCTAGATACTTCATGGTGGCAAGGAAACACTATTAGAAATGTCCAATAAGTTGTTTGCTATTTGATAGCAATAAATTAAAATGAGGGATTATTGTAAACAATTCTATATTATCCAGACTTGAAAAAAAGAGAATGACAGCATATTCTTTGTCAAAGATACTTTTATTACAAGAAATTGTCCATTTAAGTTTTTATTGTGTGTTAGTACAAAAATGTATTCAGAAAAATGAATTGGTGCACTGCACTGGTTGGTATATCAGGCTTTCAGATGATCACAGCTGAAACCTAGCATTACATAGGTACAATTTAAAGCAAAATTCATTTCTGCCCAAATAACTCATTTTAAGAAAAACTGTTCCTTTTCGATCTATTTAAAATGAGAGTGAAGAAATCTTTCTGTGATTTATTTTCCCCAGAAATGCTCAATTTCAGATTCTTGATGTAAAATAAATCAAGGAATTTTCATTTGTTCCACTGATTAAAAACAAAAGTTAGAACAACTGTAGATTCTTCTGCAATTTGATTAATATATGAACACAGAAGGAAAATGCTGAGAAAATGCCATTATGACATATTTACATTTCTAAAATATGGGTGAAAAAAGTTGAGGAATCTCTGATGAGCTTCTGTAAAACATCTAGTATGGTACTTTTCCAGCATGTTAAATGTTATGGGATAAATTTCTTTGATCCAGCCAAGGAGAATCAAGCTTGTGCTCTTCCATTATATAACTACATGTGTAAAAGAGCTACTCTATCTAGACATGTTTCCCAAACAATTTTGCAAAGTTCAATTCTGCAGGTTTCTGGATAAATTAAAAGGTACTTTGTATTCTGTAGAGCAGCCTTTCTGAAGCTGATGCCCTGCAGTTGTGCTGGATTATGTCTCCATGTCAGTTTTGTGTGTCCAGGATTGGATGGAGAGTTGGAAGCAGTCCTCCAGCACATTTGGAGGGCATCAAGTTTGCAAAGAATGTTATAACTCATAGAGACTTTAATACTTTCTTTGGGCTTCCTTTCTCTCATCAAAAAGGAATTTGGACTAAACTTGAAACTATGTTTAAAAGAAAATAGTTTCTGTATACAGTAGCCTCGAAAACAAGTTAATAATTATTGAAATCCAGGATGTTGTTGACATATATTTCTGGCATAGAAATCCTCATTGAAAAATCAAGCAGAGCAGTCTAAGACAGTGTTTCCCAACCTTAGCAAATTTAAGATATCTGGACTTCAACTCCCAGAATTCCCCAGCAAGCCATG
>JANHFQ010000951.1:0-10396 GCA_032468035.1 Aparallactus werneri
GTGGAAGGACCTTCGCCCATTCCTTGAGAATGACCTCCAGGAACGGTTCGGGCAGTGGGAACCCGCGGGTGATCTCATGGCGGGAGGGGAGGACTGCGGCCACCTTGACGCTACCCGTCGCCTTGGCTGGTTCTGCAGGCGGAGCTTCGAGTTCTAAGGTCGCCAGGACATTTCTTAGCATTTTGGGAAATGCCTCCGGGGAGAATAATTTGTCAGAGTCAGAAGGAGGGTCCACCTCCTCATCTGAGGAGAGGTAATCCCGTTCCGGGTCCTCTGGTTCTAAAGCGGCCTGCCTGACATCCTCCACCTCCAACTCCCCCTCTGAGACGTCGGATTCCCCACCTCCCGTGAGGTACAAGGTGATTTGGGATCTGGATCTGGACTGCCGGCCGGTCCGGGTGCTGCCCGCTTCAGGGTGGCCTTAGCAGGAGGCCTATCCAGAGATCTGGATCCGCGGTCTGTACCGAGGAGGACACCGCTGTTTGCACCGAGGCGGAGACTGCCGTCTGCACCATAGCCTGCATCGCTGTGTGTAGGTCCTCCAGTGGTACAGCCATACGAACCTCTGGGTTCTGGGTAGAGGTTTCCATTATCTGTGGGAGCATAGAGAAATAGTTACATATAGGAGGGAGCCCCCTTGATTTAGTGGAATAACACTTACCCATCGCTGAGCTTAAGGGTGGTGTGTGGTTCTCCCTGAGGAGGAGCTGACGGGTCCCATGGGACACTTGAAGTTCATGCTTGGCCCCTGGTGGGGGTGCATTGTGACTGCCGGGTTGTTCTCACGGGCCCGGGAGCGTGCACCGGATGTGCCCCATAAGACCCCTGTGGGTCATCCTGTCATCCTTATCCCATTAGATCTTACTTAATTTTACAGAATTTTAAATTTGGAAAAAAATTTTTTTCCATATACTGGCCTGGGGGCCGTCTATTCCATTTTTGCAGCCAAGTGTGCGTGCTCGAGGATGGGCGGTGCTGAAAGCCGGCCGATCCAAACTGGGGCAGTCCCCTGCACATGAATCCTTGCACATGAATCCAGGAATATAGCCACCGTGGCCAGCTAGGCTGTCTGTTTGCATTGGTGGGATAGGGTTCTGTCCGAACTAACGCCTGTCCAATACGGGGAGGGGGGTGTTCCCCACCTCCGCGCTGGCTAGTCGGGCTTGTGAGCTGCGTGGATAGGGCTGCGTTGGTGGATAGGGCTGTCCTTTGTAAAATCGGGCCCCAAAATGGTGACGACCATGTGCGTCGTGAAAATGGCGTCTGAGCAGCCCCGCCCCCGCCCGCCTTATCTCGTTGGTGGTATTGTGGAAAATGGCGACGGCCATGTGCGTCGCTTCACCTCCTAGCGATCCCAGATGGCTATAAAGAAGGGTGAGGGTCCTCCCTGTTGTCCGCCGCCCGCTTTAGCGCGTGGCGGCGTTTGGCCTATATCGGCCTCCGGCACGGCTCCGAGAGGGCGAGGGAGCCGCTGGAGCTTGAAGAGCCGGCCGATCCAGCTGAAGGAGCGGCTTCCTGTATCCCGGCCGCCGCTCGCTGCGCTTAGCAGCTGACGGAACGGCGGGAAATTTAAATTGCTTGCTGAGAGAAAAGTGCTGAAGCCCAGCTGGGAGAGAAATGCGGCGGGGGAAAAAAACCCCGCCGCTTTGAGCTGCTGTTAATTGCCGGTTAGCTCAGAGGCCTCGAGGGGGAAGAAGAGGAGATAAACTCCTGAGGGGGCCCCCTCCCCCTTCCCTCTAGGGCTCCCAGGGAAAAAATTCCTTAAGGGACGTTTCCCTATGGGAGAATCCCTGGGCCCCAAGGGAAAAAATAAATAAAGTTTCACTTACCTTTTAATCCGTTGAGGAGAAGAGAAATCCCTGAGAAGAAATAAAATCTAAGAGAGAATCGAGAGCTGTCTGCACTGCTGAGAGGCAAGTAATAAACTGGGAGGCCACGCCCAAAGAGCTTAAGTCTTGCCTGTCTGGGGGCGTGGCCCAATCTGCCGAGAGATGCCTGGAGGAATCCACTGGAGAATTTATATTGTATACTTCCTTTGGTCGAGATGATAATTTAATGTACAAACAAATACTCAAGTATTTAAGTTCTCTCCAACATTCACATCTTGTTCTTTGTATAATAATACCTATAATGCCAATAAGCAATCATAGTACTATAGAATTAATTTCAGAAACCTCCCTCTCTGCATATACTTCTCATAAAAATAAAGCAAAATACAAAGCAAAACAAACTATAAGAATTATCTTGCATTTTTCCTGGAAGACAAAAAGTAAAGACTGTAAACTGTAGAAAAGCTACGGTTTACTTCTCAAACAAACCCTTGAATATTACTTTTCATGAGAATTTTAGTGAGATTATTTTTTTCTTGAAAGAAACAATTTTCTTTCATTAGCAATAGCAATAGCACTTAGACTCATATAACGCTTCACAGTGCTTTACAGCCCTAAGTGGTTTACAGAATCAGCATATTGCCCCCAACAATATGGGTTCTCATTTTCCCCACTTCGGAAGGATGGAAGGCAGAGTCAACTTTGAGTCTGGTGAGATACAAACTGCCAAACTGAAGGCAGCCGGCAGTCAGCAGAAGTAGCCTGCAGTACTGCATTCTAATCACTGCGCCACCAAGGCTCATTCAAGTAATATTTTTTTCTGTACAACACTAATG
This sequence comes from Aparallactus werneri, assembly GCA_032468035.1. Taxonomy (NCBI): domain Eukaryota; kingdom Metazoa; phylum Chordata; class Lepidosauria; order Squamata; family Lamprophiidae; genus Aparallactus; species Aparallactus werneri. The sequence goes on from JANHFQ010000951.1 coordinate 2,666, forward strand.
TAAACCTAAATAATAAAGATGACTACTAATATTACTGGTCCTACCCCTTAAATGTATTATTCCTCAAGAAAATACATATTATTCTTTTGTTGGAACATTTGCAGAAAAGTTGTTAATTCTTTCCAAATTAAGGTGTCAGTTTCAATCTTGATATATACCACTCTGGACATTGAACACATTCTCTTGGGAGCTGCGTATTTTCTATTTTCAGGAAAGAAGTCAAGGCCTGTTCCTAGGGGTGAGTTTCTACCAGTTTGGCCCGGTTCGAACTGTTTGTTGGAATAGGCTACAAGTTCGATGAAGTGGTAGCTAAACATGGACTGCGCATGCATTGGGCCAGAAAATCAGCTGACTTTTGGGTTTAGGGTTATGTGCGTGCAGCGCATGCCAAATGTGCGCTGCGTATCACCTTAGAGCCAGAAATCAGCTAATTTAGCTATTGGTTCAGGTGAACCGGTAGCTAAATTTAACTGAACTGGTAGCAATATCAGCTGATTTTCAAGCTTGAATTGATACATGCGCACCCTAAAATCAGCTGATTTAGCTACCGGTATGACTAAATTTACCTACTGGTAGATAAATCATCTGATTTTTGGGCTCAAAGTGCTGCGCATGCACCATGTGTTTGGCAGGCGCACACATGCTTTGCATGCATACGTGCACAAAATCCCTGCACCAAGCGAACTGGTTGTTAAACCGAAAGAAAGCTAACCCTGCCTATTCCATTTCAGTTAGTTTTAATAGTGATAATAGTAATCTTAAGAATTTTACAAGATTTTAAATGTCTTTCTTTTATGCCGTAAGAACAGAAATGAAAGACTGACATTTTATAAATAATAAATAAAATACAGCCTGGGAATCCACAGGGAGATAGGAAGAAAATGATGAAATGTGCATTGCAAGATTGTGATGCAAACTGTCTCTTTTACATTAGTGTTGCAATACCACACCTAATACCTACATGCTGATAGGCCCAGCTTGATACATTCTGGCCCCCTAGGCAAAGTAATATATTCATGCTTCCTATGGTTTGACTTATCATTCAATTTGCAGAACATTTTTTACTTTTTTTGACATTTCTACCCTCTGGTAAATCAAAATAAATTATTTTAATCACATCAGTATGCAGTGTTGTCAAATGGCAACAATTCAGCAAAATTAAATTTAACGTACAGGTACACAGTGTGCTATTACAATTTTTCTGGATGCCACTTTGATAAACTGATATTCATATGACTTTGTTATTCAATATCTTCCTATAAGATCTTTGTCTTGCTTTAGTAATAATACCATCTTCCTGAGGTCCAGAGAGAGAGGGGGGACTATATTCAAAATTTTCAGCAACCAGTTGTCCGCCCGGTTGCTGGGTGGGTGTGGGCATGGTGGGCATGGCCTAGTCAGCCTCCTGCACCATGGCGGAGTCCGGAAATGGGCCCATTTTCTGACTTCTGGTACTTCCGGTAGGCCCTTTTTTCACCCTCCCAAAGCTCAGGAGGCCTTCCTCGAGCCCCTGGGAGGGAAAAAAATGACCTCCCACAGGCTCCAGAGGTCCTCCGGAGGCTGGAAATGGGCCCATTTTCCAACTTCTGGGACTTCCAGTAGGCCCGTTTTTCACCCTCCCAGAGCCTCCGTGTGGTGCCTGCACTTACCTGGGATCCAAAATGGGTTGCGTGGAGAGCCTTGGGAGGAGCACGGCATGGTGACCAGGGCCAGCCAGAAGTGGGATTTATTGGTTCGATGAACCAGATGTAAAATTAACATCCAGTTCTCCCAAACTGGCCCGAACTGGGTGAAACCCACCCCTGCTTGTAACATAGTAGTAACAAGACAAGAAAGAAATAATATTCTACAGTGATTCTAAAGGAGCCAATTACTGCATCATAATGAATATGAACATGACTTGCAGGCTGCTTGGTCTGCCATAACATTAAAAAAATCAGTTTATTAACCCCTACATATTAGTCTGCCAATTAAGTATATCATATGAATTGGACCCAGATTAAAGTGGTACATTTTTTAGTAGTTTAGTATTCACATTTTGAGTTTGGGTTTTTTAAGGGGCTTACAGTCTGGCCTGTTGATTCTTCCTTGTAATACAAATTGAATCTTTACAGTCAGGCTATAAGCCCATTGTTAAGGCAAAAGAAAACACACATACTATAGTTCTTTGCCAATAAAACAGCAGGATGCATTCTGAATTGGTCTGCACTAGATTCTAAACTGGTTTCTCTTCTACTGAACAGATTTCCATGTGTCAATGTGTTCCAGAAAGACCAAATTAATTGCCTTTATACATGCAAAAATGTGCCTTTCAAGAACTACAAACACATTCTTGATATGTTTTAGAATTATGTCAGACAATCAGATTTCTGTGCAATACATTGACTGCCTAATCATACATAATCTTTTAAATATAATCATCTTTCCTTTACTAATTGAAAATGGAGAGTGCTGATTAGACTTTCCATTTAATTATACTTTACTACTTCGCCTTTTCTGAAATTTGGATTCCAAAAACATGCAGGGCTGAAGACATACATACAATGCAGAAGGCCCATCCTGCTGCATTGTAGTCCCCCTCCCTTAAGGATGGGAAGTTCAGAAACTAATGTGTAATCCTCTTAAGCTGAATGTAGTTACAGTCATTCATGAGATCAAGCATCTTGATTGCCCTACATTTCCCAATCATGCGAAGTTTTTGAACTGCATCTGTCAAATAAGATTACTATATAACCACAGACTTTAACCCTTACAGTGGGGATTCTGCATTGTAAGAGCAAGACCAGAGAAGATACACATTCTGTTTCTTCTCCATGAATAAGATGAATGTATTAAAAATGTACAGGTAGTCCTCAACTTATGACTACAAAAATAAAATAGAAAATTTATTTTTATTTTTTGTTTTATTTTACTTGGACTTATATGCCACCCCTCTCCCGAGGAACTCGGGGCGGGGTACAACATATTAAAAAGATACGATACAAAAGTTAATAAAATTATTAAATCTAGAGTCCAAATAAAACTTATTATTAAGTGGTGCAGTCATTAAGTCAGGCATCATATGACTGCATCTGATTTTACAACCATTTTGCTTGTGGTTGTTAAGTAAATCACCACAATATTTAAGGGGTGCATAACACAACTTATGATCGTTACTGCTGACTTTCCATTGAGTTTGCTGATAGTGGCAATTAACATGACCGCAACATAAATCGTAACATGTAAACCGGTTGCCTAGAGCAAGTTACCTGACCACAGAAACTCTGTGATATTTGTAAATGTAAGATCTGTTTGTAAGTCACTTTTTCAGTGATTTTTTTCAGTGTTGTCATAATTTTGGACATTCTCTAAACAAATGGTCAGAACTTGAGGATTAATAACATATTACATACATTTGTATAACACGTAGCAGATTTCCTCAACTACTATTGTTTACATTCTTAATGGATCTCAACAAAATAATATTAAAATTTATCTGGCAAGGGAAAAAGCAAGAATTAACCTTAAAATGTTCTCATTTTACCTACCTTGGAAGGATGGAAGGCTGAGTCAACCTTGAGCCTAGTGAGATTTGAACTGCCTGATTGCAGGCATCTGGCAGTTAAGTGCTGCACTCTAAGTATAGCACTCTACTCACTGCACCACCATGGCTCATCAGATCCCAGGATCATACTATCATATGTGGTAGATATGTCTAGAAGCAAAAAAAAATATTGTACAAAAATACATACAGTACATGGTTGGAAAAGATTATACAACAGCATATTGATTTAAAACCTGAAATATTTTTGTTAGGGACTTTACTTGAAATTTATAGTAAACAAAATGCATATTTGATTATTCATGTATTAACAGTAGCTAGAATTGTATTTGCACAAAACTGGAGAAGTGAAGAGATTCCCACTGAAGAGAATGTGATCAGGAAAATATTGGAATGCTATATAAAATATTAAAAATGAATAGGTTAACAATGGCAATTAAAGAGAAAGAGCATACAGAATATTATAAGACGTGGGATTTATTTTATTGATGGTTTGAAAAAAATATGAAAATTAGAAATGAAAAAAGATTAGTGAAACATAGATAAAATACTAATAGAATGTTATAATATAAGAATTGTTATAAAAAATAGATATACATCCCTGACTTACTGACCTTCCATTGAGCCACTAAAACATGGCTGTGCCAGCAGGTTTGGGGCCAATCAGAGGAGTTTTTTTAACTGTTTTAATGTTTTTATTGTATGATTATTGATTTTAACTGTATATATTGTTATTTTATTGTTGTAAGCCGCCTTGACTCCTATGGGAGTTGGGCGGCCTATAAATTTTAAAAATAAATAAATAAAATAAATAAATAAATACTATGTATTTTAACATTAATCAAAGAACCAAAAATAGAGGATTATTTATTTATTTGTTTGTTTGTTTATTAATTATTAAAACTTGTATGGCCCCCACCTCCTTTTGGACTCAGGGCGGCTTACAACAATAAAAACAATAATAAAACTATTAAAATATTAAAATATTAGAACATTAAAAACAGTATAAAATAACATAATACTTTCAGTATTAATATCAAACCCCCCCCCGGATGGACTCATTGGCCCCAGGCCTGTTGGCAGAACCATGTCTTGATAGCCCGATGGAGGGTCAGCAGGTCAGGTATGATCCGGATCCCCGGGGGCAGCTGGTTCTAAAGGGTCGGCACCGCCACAGAGAAGTCTCTCCCATGTGTTCCCACCAGCCGATACTGTTTAGCTGATGGAACCTGTAGGAGGCCGACCCTGTGGGACGTTGGGTGGCAAATGGTTGTAGAAGGCGGTCCAGAAAGTAACCCGGTCCTGAGCCATGTAGGGCTTTGAAGATCATAACCAGCACCTTGAATTGCACCCGGAAGCCAACAGGAAGCCAGTGCAGCTTGAGCAGAAGGGGTGTTACATGGGTGCACCATGGTATATTGTTATAAAGGTCAATTTTTAGAGTGTAAGATATTTGTACCCAGACGACATACTGTTTAATGGATGATGGTTTTTTTCCCTTTTTATGTAAAATAAAATAAAGAAAACTTTGAAAAAAATATGCTCAAAGAAATACTTCTGGATATTATATTCCATGATTTTTTCATTCTTTCCCTCCTTGAATATCCCAAAAGATTTCAAAATACTTACGGTATCTTCTTTGGTGCTCAAACAATGGATGGTGGGAGGGAGGGAGAAGAGTTTGTAAGATGAGACAAAGTAGTCATGAAACAAGCATTTGACCACATGTAGTTTAATGGTTTGATTTACGGCGGCTTCACTCTGGAATCTGTGTGTGTGGTTTTCTTTTTCTTGCTGACTTTAGTTTGCTGTATCAGTTTGCAATCTTGGCAAACTTTGAGAACATTCCCGCCCAATAAAAGCAAATGTGCTCAGTAGGCAATTTGCATCTTGCTTCTGTCTAGTCATGAGATCATGATAATCAAGAAACAGGGTCCCTAGTAGAAATCTAGGTCACTTGGATGCAATTTATTTTTTCCAGCAAGAGGAATAAAAGAATGGCACAGCATCTTTTATAGCAGGCTGCAGCTGTGGAAACACAGAGTCTTTCATACTTTCAAGAGCTAAGTGCCACTGCAAACCCCCAAACACACTCCTTTTGAGTGATCTTATAATCGCAGCATTATTTAGATTAATTGCCTTGAAACTGCACAGATTTAGCAGAAAACTTGATTAGGAAACCAAAATTGTTTGAAGAAGCAGTTGTAATGAGAGAGATCCTAGTGTAGTTAAAATACGTTTTGTATCCTGTTCCAAGCAAAGGAAGGAATACATTTTAACTGATTCAGGCCTATGGTTTACTCATTTAGTCAAAGGAAAGAGTACATGAGTCAGAATAAATCTATTCATATTTGGTGTCCATATTATTGAGGAATTATTTTGTTTCTGGATTTAGATATATAGGGGTTTTTTAAAAATCATTATGCGTTTATTACTACCTTTTCATTTATATTGTTTCCTTGCTACACACATACATATTTTAAGACCACAAATTATATACATTTTAATTTTTTGCACAAACTGAGATACATATAATATTTATATGCTCATCACACTACTCATAATAACAAATTTTAAGCAAAGTTTAGAAAAATAAGAAATAGTAATAAAAGTTATTAATAAGAAAAATAAAAGCTAATATACCTATATTTAGTTTACACTAAACCTTTCATTTTATCTCTGCAAAACTTTTGTCTTTGCAAACAGTCCTTACTACTATGAGATTCATGTACAACTTCATACATTATGTACCTTATTCTATAGAAATTTCCCAAGAGAATGAACATTAGAATATTATAAATTGATTTAAAAAGGGAACTTTATATAATTTTGGCCTTGTCAGGAATCTTTAAATAATAGTATTTTTCCAAAACGTTTGAGATATTCTGATAATCTAAATTCTGTGAAGAATAATCCAACACATACATTCTGAATAATTAAGATAAGCTCATTTGTTTACAATAATTCTACAAAGTTCTTTCTTATTCTGATGCATTTTATTCAGACTTTGAATAGAATTTTTTTTAGATACTTATTTGATTATCCACTAAATATTTAAAACAAATTATTAAAAAAGTGACTTGTAAATTGGCAATACTTTTGTCCACCCAATGTATAATAAATATTAATATTTTTAATTGTGGGAAAACAAAAAGTGTCTGTTCAATGAATGAAAGGTGAATGGTGATTGTAAATAACTAATCACACTGATAGGTCCAAGTTTATCATTTGATGCAAGATTGATAAATTATTCATAGAAAATATCCACCAAAGGCATAGAATAGGCTACAAACATGATGTGAAGAAGAAATACCATATATACATATTCCTGAGGTATGGTCCTATTTGCTGTAAGACCACTGTTGGAAGTAATGCGTTCAGTTTTATATGATGCATGAAATATGTTAGAACTAATTGCTACATGAAATATACTTAAAGCCAGAATATTTAATTATGTTTTTGAAGTCCTTATACTGTACAAGAATCTAATACAAAAATTGAACGTGGATAAACACCAAAAGGTGTAAAATAAGGATACATGTTGTTTTCACACCTAATTAATTTATCCAACAAACATATTAAAAGACAGCAGAATTCTATTCAAAACTGGACATGAAGTCTACATGTTAACAAAACAATCCATGCAGATGACACCGTCAGTTGAAAGTTAAAACATGTTATAAAAGGTAATTATGAAAATATAAATGGGTTACTGTTAAATATTAAAAAACAAAGATATTTCAATAAAATGTAAGAAGAATTAAGAATAGTTTCTTTTGTCTCCAGAATACATAAATATAGATGCTATGATAGAAAAGTAAATTGAACATTAATGAATTAATATTAATTGAAAATGTATGCAGGATGATAGAAAATAGAAGCACGTCGAGCTGTCTGTTCTGCGAGTGGCAAGAAGAGACTGGGATTCTACTCCCTGGCCACGCCCCAAAGAGTTGTCTTGCCTAATGAGAGGGGCGTGGTCCATTAGCTCCGAGATCAGCATGGAGTAATTCCACTGGAGAATAGAAGTATTTTTATCACAGTACAGAATAATTAAACAAATAATAATTATTCATAGTTGTGAAAGTAGACTCTTAGAAAGTGGGAGAAGAAACATACTTTTGAATCATGGATATGGAGGTAGACAATAGCATGGACTATAAGAAAAAAACAATCAACTAATCCAGGGG
>JANHFQ010000954.1:101068-111086 GCA_032468035.1 Aparallactus werneri
CACAAAGGAAGGAAAGCCCAAGGCATTTAATACACTTCAGCGGACATCACACAGGCAGAGCAGCGAGCCAAGCGGGTACAAACCATGGCAGGTGGCACCGAGGGCTGCTCTGGGCAGCTCAGACCGGAAGGAGGCACTAGCTCAAGGAGGCTGCTGTCAGGGCCGCTGTGTCATCTTCCCCAACTTGTCGCCCATGTGTGGGTCTTGCTTGGCCCCTCCCAGGCACTGGGGGCTCTGGCTGACTTTGGAGCTCTTCTCCCACTGCTGGGGGGTCTTGGCCTGGATGGAGAGGGAGTGGACGGGGCCGGCCAGCTCTTCCTGGAGGAGGTCATTGACCAGCCGGTGCCGATGGATGAGCGAAAGGCCCTCGAAGCGCTGGCTGGCCACCACCACCCGGAAGTGGGTCTCGGAGCCGCGGGGCACGGCGTGCAGGTGGCTGTCGTTGATGACCTCCAGGTGGAGGGGCTCCAGCGCCGCCTGCAGCTTGGCCCGGATGCCCGACTCCACCGGCTTCTCCACGGCCGGGCCGCTCAGCGCCGCGCGTCCGGCGGAGAAGGCCGGGCAGCGGAGGGCGCGGCCGAGCGCCGGCAGGCTGGAGGGGAGCATCGGCGCCTCGGCTGGAGGAGCTGCAACACAAACGCCGGAGGGTCGGGGCCTCGCTCTCTGCGTTCCCGCCAGCTCTGCGCAGACCAAGGCGGCAAGGACCGCGACCGGGGCGCAGGAAGCCCGGCTGGGCGGCCGCCTCCTCGAGGGCCCAGGGCAGCCCGGCGGACCGCCGGTTTGCAGCCCCCCCCCCGCCCCGCCGGCGTCGGTAGGGCGTGCAGAGGAGCCTCGGACGGGCGCCGGGAGCCCTGGCGGGGGGAGGTCGCAAGCGGGCCCTGCGCTGGTCCGGCACCGCCCAAGGTGACTCACCTGCCGCGCCCCACCTCCGAGACCGACCCCCAAACGCGTCCCTTCCTGGACTACGCGTTGACCTCGTCTCGCCGCTGCCGGGAAACCGAGCTCCTGCCGGCCCGAGGGGCGCCAACGGCACTACACTTCCCGGCAGCCTCGAGAGCCGCCCCCTTTTCGCGCTCTGATGCATTCTGGGAGCCGTAGTCTTGGCTGGGCCCGAGGGGGAGAAGCCGGCTTCTGGAGACCCCGGCCTTGTCGTGGCCGCCCAGAGTGGGCTGGTGGGAACCCCACATCGTGTAGCCTTTGCGGCCGGCCGCCCCAAACTACAACTCCCATCATGCTCAGCCAGCTATAGGGCTGTCTTTCCCTTACCTTTGTCTCACCTGTATTGGAAGCGCAGGTTCGCCGTTCTTTCCTTTCTCTCTGAGCGCGCTGTGTCTCCGGGAAGGGGCGATTATGACCTCACTGCGCCGATCCGGGCACCGAGCAGCCTCCTCCAGCGGAAAGCGCCTCGCTGGCGTCCGCTCCTGGTCTCCAGGTGTGCCGCAGGTAGATTTTCCTTCTGCAGCGGCTGTCAGCGTGCCTCCTGGTCCTCAGCAGGAGATTCCCTCCCGGGGCTCACCTGTGGCCAGGTGCAGCGCACACATCCCATTCCCCACCCCTCCCGAGACCGGACTGACCCCACCAAGGGACCCTGGGCCGGCGCAGGCCCGGATTTGTCCACAAGGTGATGGCCGAGCCTTTCTTGCGCTTTGCCAGGCCGGCCAGGGGACCCAACCACTTGTCCAGCAGGAGAAAAGGGGTCGTTGCTTCCTGCTTCTCTCCCCCCCCCACTCCCAAGCTCCTCAACCCCGCCCCACTCTCCTCAGTGAGGTGATCTGAACAAGCCCAGTCCAAGCTGAGACTCATCCCTGGGGCAGCCCTTCGCCCCCCATCTCAGCCAGCTCCACCCGGGCTGGGAGGCACCCAGGAGTTGCGAGATGTGACCGCCATTTCTGCACAAGTGTCCATGCAAGCCCTGTGACCTCAGGCCGTGTTCCTGTTCCATTTTGAGCACTCTGTCTCCCCGGATCTCCTGTCTTTCTCAGGCTGCAGGACAGAGAGGTTGATCCTCCGTGTCTCTGAGAATCTCTGGCCTCTCCACACGCACCCCGTCCCCACGTCCCAGTCCTCCTCACCCTAAGCCTCGGGCCCCCTGTCTGCGGGACTTTCCTGCAAGGGCCCCTCCCTGTCAGTTAAGGGCTGTCCCGGCTTCCTTTCGAGCATCTCCCTATCTGGGGCAGCTGAAGGGGCTTCCAGTGACTCCCTCCCTGGGGCAGCTGGTGTCCTCCTCCTCCCTCTCTGGATGCGGCAGCCACAAAGGCAAATCCCTGGCTAATTTGGGGAGGGGGATTCTCAGTCAGCAGATGATGCTCATTCCTGATGACGTGGCAGCCACTCAGTCCTCCAGGAGCAAAACTGGCATTTCCAGGGCTCCCTTTATCAAGGTGGCCTTCAGAGGGGCGGGGGGAGGCCTTCGTTTCCAAGTAGCTGGTGCTGGAATCCTCGTTTGTCCTAGATGCAGTGTGGGAACTTCTTCTGAAGCCCACTCAGTGGGACACCAATGCCCTAGAGTCCAGCATGGCCTCCATTCCTGCCTCCGACTGTTCCCTCCCCAGGCCTGGCGCAATCCCTCTGGAGTGGGCACTGGCCCTATCGGATCCTCTGCCGCCACTGGGACCCCGTGGAGGGGGGCCGGGGAGGGCTGCCTCTCGTTAGCTCAGCTCTGGGCCTGCCAGGAATCTCTTGCGAGAAGGAGGAGGAGAACACGAACGCCTCCTCTTTTCCTTTTAATACGCTCCTCAAGAGGTCTGGAGCTAGGGTTCCTTTGGCTTGTCCTGCTGGGCTTCTCGGGTGCTGAAGTGAGTGAGGATGGCGCTGCAGACGCCCTCCAGCTCCTTCTTCCTCTCCTGGTAGGCCTTCTTGGGCGCCAGCCGGTTGTCCTCCATCCAGGCCGCCGCTTCCTCGCATATTTCCAGCAGCCTCCGCTTGGCCCGGTCGTCCAGGGACTTCTCCTCTGCCGCCCTTTTGAGCTGGAGGGTGCTGGCCTCCAAGGCGTTGAGGGCTTCCAGCTTCTCCTCCTCCAGTTTCTCCTGCACTCGATGTTCCTCCTCCTCCTGGAGGATTCTCTCCATCTCCTCTCGATCCAGCTGGCCCCGGGTGTCAGTGATGGTGAGCCCCTTCTTGTTGCCCGTGTTTCTTTCCGTGGCTGAAACAGTGAGGATATTGTTGTGGTCAATCTGAAAGGTGACCACAATAACTGGGACGCCTCGTGGTGCTGGTTGAAGGCCACTCAGGGTGATGGTGCCTAGCAGACGGTTGTGCTTGGTCAGCATCCGCTCCCCTTCGTAGATCTGCAGGAAGAGGCTGCTCTGCTGGTCTTCCGTGGTGGAGAAGTTCCTGCTCTCTTTTGTGGGAATGGGGGAGTTGCGCTTGACCAGTACGTCCATCACGCCCCCCACCGTCTCCAGCCCCAAGGAGATGGGGGTCACGTCCAGGAGGAGAAGGTTCTGCAGGTTTTGGTATCTGTGGCCCGTCAGAACAGCTGCTTGGATGGCTGCCCCATGGGCCACCACCTCTTCGGGGCTGATGCTTTTGCACAACCTCTGTCCATCAAAGAATTTGGACAGGAGCCTCTGGATCATGGGGATGTGCGTGGAGCCTCCCCCGAGCCCAATCTCGTGCACCTGGCTCTTCTTGAGCCCTGCTTCCTCCAGCACCTGCTGCACCTGAGCCATGGTTGCCTGGAAGAGATCGCAACACAGGTCTTCGAAGCAGGCCCGGGTGACCGTGGTGTGGAAGTCGATTCCCTTGTAGAGCGAGTCCACGGAGACTGTGGCGGTCATGTTCGAACTCAGGGTCTGTTTGGCCTTCTTACAGGCCGCCTTCAGTCTCTGCATTGCCTTCCTACTCTCAGCAGGATCCTCCTGAAACTTGCTCTTGAACTCTTGGGCAAGCTGGTCGGCCAGTCTTTGGTCAAAATCCTCCCCCCCCAAGTGGGAATCCCCCGCTGTAGCCACCACTTCAAAGACGCCATCTTGGGCCGTGAGGATGGAGACATCAAAGGTGCCCCCACCAAGATCAAAGATGAGGATGTTTCTCTTCCCCTTACGTTGGCGGGACTCCTTGAGCCCATAAGCCACTGCAGCTGCAGTGGGCTCGCTGACTAAGCTCAGGACATGGAGCCCCGCCATTGCCCCTGCATCAATGGTGGCCTGGCGCTGGGCATCGCTGAAGTACGCTGGGACCGTGATGACAGCCTGCGTGACCGGGCGGCCTAAGGAAGCCTCAGCTACCTGCTTCAGCTTGTAGAGCACCATGGCGGAGATCTCCTCGGGGTACAAAACTCTCTCCACCCCTCGGTGGGACACCTGGACTTTGGCCTTGCCGTTGCCAGCCTCCACCACATGGTACGGCCAGTTCTTCAGGCCCAACTGCACTGACGGGTCATCATACCTGCGACCGATCAGCCGCTTCACGTTGGAGATGGTGTTTTCTGGGTTGAGGCTGGCCTGCAGTTCTGCCGGTTCCCCCACCAGGCGCTCCCTCTCAGTGAAAGCCACACAGCTGGGGGTGGTACGGCTGTTGTGGTCATTGGTCAGGATCTCTACCCTGCCCCTCTGGCAGACTGCCACACAGGATTTTGTGGTGCCCAGGTCAATCCCCACGGCCGGACCTTTGGGGCAAATTCTGGCCGTGTCTGGTCTCAAGACGGAGGGAGTCTCTGCTCTGGAGGTGGGCCTGGGCGCGTCTGCATGGCTGAGGTCTGCTCCCATAGGTGGCTCTTTCCCTGAGCAGCCCCTGGCCTCCTTCTGCCAAAGGTGGGAAATTGGCAATCCCAGGGGGCAGCTCTTCTTGGGCCCTGCGCCCCCCCCCTCCCACTTCTCCTCCTGGCCTTTTCTTCAGAGGACAGACACCCTTCCCCATCACTGGGCATGTCACAATGGGCCCCTGGGGCCTGTTGGGGAGGCTCAGCATCCCCAGCAGATGGCAGCCCCTTTCTTCTTCTCTTTCCCAGGGGAGATTCTGCTGCAGGCCCACCGCTCTTTCCACCCGGAGAAGACGGGGGCGGTGTCCTTTTCTCTGGACTCCCTGCTTCCAGCCCCCTTTGGGAAAGGGGACAGTGCTGGGTAAGTGCAGGTGGTTGTATTTTTTGTCCCTAATCCAGATCCCGTTTGTGGTGGGTTTCAGAGCCAGACAAACCAATGAAATCCTTGCGCGGGATAGAGAACCCACCCCACACCCACATCAGGAGAACGTGAGCTAAACACTCTGTTCAAAAGCTTCTAGAGAAAATAAGGATGCACTGACATAAAGTAAGACTTTTGAAAGGCCAGAGGCGCTCCATCCAGGAGCTTTAGTGGCTCTCCTGGGAGGAAGGATCACCCAAGGGCCCCCTCTGACTCACTAACTTCTTCATGACCTCCTAGCCTGTGCCAAGAGCCAGACAAAGGGAGAGCAAGCTGAGCTGGGTGGCTCTTGTATTCTTGAGAAGGTGCCTTGTGGTGCTCAAGAGATGACAAAGGGCAGAAGCCACCTGGAGCTGACTGGGCCCTCTACTTAGGCCCCAGGGCAGGGGAATTTGGTTAGCTGGGCAGCCACTCGGATGACTTGCCCGGCCCGCCCTTGATGCCTCTTCTTTTGCTTTGGCCTTCATGCTAAGCCTTAACTTGTGTTTGGACTCTGGCCGTGAGACGTGCTCATGAGCTGATCTGGGCCTAAAAACCACTAGGGAGAAACTAAAGGGTTGTACTCAGAGAAGGACTCCTCTTTTACCCATAGTTTTAATGCGCCCTTTGGGTGGAACAATGTACTCTGGCACTCGGCCAATTCATTCCATGTCTTCCTTTGGCTCAGCGGCCTCGGAGTCTCCTTCTGCCCGCTCTTCTGCCCCCTCACCTGGGCCCAGGCCGGTGTGGACCGAGTCCCATGCTTCTTCCAGGTCCTTCTGCCGCTTCTCACATTCCTCTCTCTCTGCCAGGGGGTTCCCCTCCAGCCAAGAGGCAGCACCGTCACACATCTCCAGCATCCTCCTCTTGGCCTTCCCATCCAGGAGCTGCTCTTCCGCCACCCGCTTCAGCTCCAGGGTGCAAGACTCCAAGGAGTTCATGGCTTCAATTTTTTCCTGCTGGCTCAGGTCGTTTGCCCGGAATTCCTCCGCCGCCTGCACAATCGTCTCTATTTCCTCCTTTCCCAGGCGCCCGCGGGTGTCCGAAATGGTCAAGCGGCTGGTGTTCCCTGTTTCCACATCCTTGGCTGAGACAGTCAGAATGTTGTTCTCGTCGATAGAGAAGGTGACCAGGATGACCGGGACCCCACAGGGGGCTGGGGGGATCCCTTTCAAGGTGAACATGCCCAAGAGGTGGTTGTGTTTGGTCAAGGCCCGCTCTCCCTCATACACCATGAACAAGACGTTGTCCTGGTCATCCTCAGTTGTGGTGAACTCCATGACCTCTTTTGTTGGGACAGGTGAGTTGCGCTTTATGATGGTTGCCATGACACCTCCTTGAGTATTGATCCCCAGAGACAAAGGGGTGACATCCAGAAGGAACATATTCTGCATCTTGGCTGTCCGGTTGCCTGTCAAGATGGCAGCCTGGACGGCTGCCCCGTAAGCCACGGCTTCATCGGGGTTAATGCCTTTGTTCAGCTCCTTGCCATTGAAAAAGTCCTTCAGCAGCTTCTGAATCTTGGGGATGCGGGTGGAGCCCCCAACCAATACGATATCCTTGATGTCCCCTTTGCTCATCTTGGCGTCTCTCAAGGCCCTTTCGAGGGGCTTCAGGGTGGCTCGAAATAGATCGGAGCAGAGGTCCTCAAACCGTGCCCGGGTGAGGGTGGTGTGGAAGTCAACCCCTTGGAAGAGGGAGTCCACAGAGATGCTGGCACTGGTGCAGGAACTCAAGGTGCATTTGGCCCGCTCGGCGGCCGTCTTCAGCCTCTGCAGAGCCTTCTTGTCCTGATGGAGGTGTCTCCTGTGCTTCTTCTTGAACTCCTCTGCAAGGTAGGCCACCAGCCTCTTGTCAAAGTCCTCCCCGCCAAGGCGGGTGTCTCCTGCAGTGGCCTTGACTTCAAAGATGCCATCCTCCACGGAAAGTATAGAAACATCAAAGGTGCCTCCACCCAGGTCAAAAATGAGGATGTTTCGTCCGCCTGCCTCTTGGTTCCTGGCATCCAGGCCATAGGCGATGGCAGCCGCTGTGGGCTCGTTCAGGAGTTTTAGGATCTGGAGGCCTGCAATCACTCCGGCATCAATGGTGGCCTGCCGCTGGACATCGCTGAAGTAGGCAGGCACCGTAACGATGGCTTGGGAAACGGAGGAGCCCAGGTAGGCCTCAGCCGTTTGTTTCATCTTGGCCAAGACCATGGCAGAGATCTCCTCAGGGTAGAAGGTCCGTGGTTTGCCTTTGTGGGAGACCTGGACCTTTAGCTTCCCCTCGCGGCTCACCACAGTAAATGGCCAGTGCTTCATGTCCTCCTGGACGGCAGCATCCTCATACTTGCGGCCAATCAGCCGCTTGGCATCGAACACCGTGTTGTGGGGGTTGAGAGAGGCCTGGCTCTTGGCTGGGTCCCCAATCAGGTGTTCTGTGTGGGTGAAAGCCACACAGCTGGGCGTTGTCCGCTTGCCTTGGTCATTGGCGATGATCTCTACTTTGTCGTGTTGACAGACAGCCACGCAGGAGAAGGTGGTTCCGAGGTCAATCCCGATAGCCAGGCCATTTTGCTTAGGCATGGTGATGTCCCAGAGGGTGACCGACTCAGGAGTGGAAGGAGGTGACCGTTCTCATGAGAGATGCAGGTGTCTCTCCTTTTCTTTTGCCCCTTTTCCTCTTCTAGGATCAAAAAGCTGGATGACCGGGGCTTAGATTTTCCCTAGGGATCATGGCATCATCTTCCTTGCCTAGAGCTGGGCACTTGGGCCTCTCCTTGCAGTGTGAGGGTCCCCAGCCTTCCTTTCCAACCGATGTGATGACTTCACCATCAGACATCACAATGGGGTTTGAACTGACAGCCCTTCTTAAGCCTGAGTCCCTTCCTTCCATGGCTCACCTGCTGCTTGGGTGGGAGCCAAGGCCCCGTTCATCAGAGGCTGCCGCTTCCAGGAGAACCGCCAGCAGAGGTCCTGGGGAAGCCCTGGGAGAGGACCTGGGGGCAGCAGGGGCCCCTGTTGCTTGGCTGGGGAAGGAAAGCTCTCTTGGCGGGGACGGTCGGAAGCCACCCTGGCTGGAGAAAAGGGGACGAGACGAAGACCGGCTGAAGGAAAGGCCCTTGCCCAGGCACTGGATGCACAGCTTTGCGGCCCTGCCGCTCCTCAGCAAAGAGCCCGCTCGGAGCCTACTGTGTAGCTCCTGTGACAGCCGTGACCTCTGGGGAGGAAGGGAACATTTTCCCTTGAAATGGGCGGCTCAGCCGTGGCCCATTTCATGTGGGCAAATGGGAGGAATCTCCGGAGGTTGGAAAAACCCTTCTCCTGCCCACTCCCTTATTCCTCTTCCAAACACAGGCACCAGCCCCACAGTGGAAACCCATCCTTCCTCTTCAGAAGGAGATCAAAGTCTATGCGTGGGGACGCACCTCCCGCCCAGCGCCCAGGACCCGGCCAGGATGGTTCTCCACGCGGCTGCCGTGTGCCGGAATCTCAGCCTGGCTCCATCTGCGCTCTTTTTTTTGGCTCTCTCCTCACCCCCACGCCCAGGGCTTTGACTGCCCCCACCCAGGGATGACAGCCCCAGAGGAACAGGTGCACCTGACTCTTGATTTATCTGTAGCAGCCCCCTCCTCTGAGAATCCAGGGAGGCGGAGGGTCCGATGGGTCTGCAGCCAGCTTTCACTGCAAACTTTCTCTCAATGGGTATGAAACAGCTCCACTGCCAAACCTCCTGCCCCATATCTCTGGGGGAAAGGAAAGGGCCGAGCATTGGGGGAGGGTCTCTGCCCTTTGATCCCCAACCAAGACCTCTGGGCTGCCCGCCTTCTCCAGAACATCCCTCCGCCTGGAGAGGGAGTGCTGGGTGAGGATCCCCAAACTCCACGCTGCTCACAAGAAGAACTCGGCGTTCACCACCAGGTGAGAAGACCGTTTGGCTACCCAGAAGCAGACAGAATCTCCTGACCAGATCTTCTCATCCCTTCTTGGGGACAGCAGATAGGGAGATTGTGACCGGTGTGTGTGTGTGTGTGTGTGTGTGTGTGTAGGGAAGGAGAGCTGCAGACACACACGAAATGGGTGCTGGAGGACTTTACACTCTGCCTGCCTGCACCCAGTCCGGTGACCATGGGGAGAAGGGCGCCCCCGCCCAGCTCCTCCGTTGAAATGGTTTTTGTTTGGAATGAACCTCCTCTCACTGCCTCAAAGGTGGTTTGGGGGAGACAACCAGCCAGCCGGTCAAAGTGCCCTCCTTTCATCGCGGACCCCATCGGGCAGACATTCAGATGCCTAGAAAGGCAGAGAGAGAGAGAGAGCAGAAAGGCACAAAGGGGGAGGGAAGCTCCACTTAAGGACACGCTGGAGTTCCCAAGAGCCTTAGTTTTGCTCGTGTATATTCTGCACACACCTATGGGCATATGTGCAAATATGCGAGAGGGTTGAGCCTAAACTACCTCCCCCCCATTCTGCTTAAGGATCTGAAATAGCAAGGCCTATTTACAGCCTCTGCCTCGGTTGCTGCCTCTGGGGGAGGGATCGGGTTGCAGGGCTTGCAGCTGCCACCAAAGGTCCTTTTCTCTCCCCTCCACAAAATGCCATAGCCGGAGCCCCGAGGAAGACACCGGGTGCCCCCACGGGAGGCTGGCCAAAGCACTTTCCAGAGAGGGGCTGGGATCCATCACTCGTGGGCCTCCTCCCACTGCCCTCTCCCATGTTCTGGGAAGGGCAGGCGCAGGGCCATGTACCGGGGAGGCCTTCCTTGAAATCGGGGTCTTTTCTGGGGGCCAGGAGCAGTGAGGGCGAGCAGCTTCCCTCCCAGGCTGCATGGATTGGAGTGGGGGACCCCCTTGCTTGCCAAGGCTGCCACCCCTACACCTCCTGGGCAGAGGCTTCCTCCTGAAAACACTCTTCCTCCTCCTGCTCTGCAGATACGGT
>JANHFQ010000981.1:2361-12768 GCA_032468035.1 Aparallactus werneri
AACGGAGATGAGCACCGCCCCCTAGAGTCGGAAACGACCAGCACGTATGTGCGAGGGAACCTTTACCTTTACCTTTACCTATGTTCACTGCTGGATCCATTTGTATCTCACCAGGCTCAAGGTCGACTCAGCCTTCCATCCTTTCAAGGTAGGTAAAATGAGAACCCAAAATGTTGTTGAGGGCAATATATGCTGATTCTGTTAACCGCTTAGAGAGGGCTGAAATCCCTGATAGGCGGTATATAAATACAGTGCTATTGCTATTTGCTATTGAAGTCCAGGAGATATTTTTAAGCATTGCTGAGAATTTTTTTAAGGGATTTTCATTTCGGTGATCTCATTCACAATATCCTTAGATGGCACATCAATAATTCCTATGTCAAAATACTAATTCTATTTCATCTGACTTGGTTTTTAGAAGCTTAATTAATGGAAGTCGCAAGAGTTTGCTATCTGTGCACAGAAGAACTGTTTTTCCAACGTCCACTCATCTATCTGCTGTTTATAAAAGATTTGACATCTGCTAGTATCCTGAAATTACATACTTCATTTAGGAGTCAGTGAACTGTTTTTCTCCTTTCGTTGCCTGCCATAGTGCTGATTCATTGTCTTGTCTGCTTCCACAGAGCAAGAGGGAGATTTCTGCTAATCGAAGAGAAAGCAAAGTAGATGAGTGGCAATTCTTGAGGCAACATATATAATTCATATAATTTCATCTTGGGTCCTTGAGTGCTAGCAACATTGGACTAAATGGAAGTTTTCAGTTGATGTGCATACACACATTGTATACCACAGAGACAGTTGAACTTAAGCATTTTGAAAGTCTCAAGGTATCTGTGGCATCTTTGACAATTTTACAATTTCCATTGACACTATGAATTTTAATTATTGGGGTATTTTTGTCTCTAAATTTATTTTGTACCATTTATTTCTGTAAATGTGTAAATGGATAAATATAAAAATGGTATATAGGAAATCCACTCAACCCAGCCCAAAAAAAAGCAGAGATGTTTTCAGGAGGATTCCAGCTTAGATAGTATGTGTAAAATTAGCCATAATGAAGATTTCTAAGAAGAATGGTCTCAAAACAAGAAATAGTTTTCACAACAAAAAAATAGTCTCAAGTAAACTGCCTGGAAAAAAATAAGCTTGTCAAGATGGGGCAAGTAACTTGGTATCCCTGTTGTTTGGATCTTGAGTTTCTATAATATGCCATTTTTCATATCAGGTGGACCTGATGAGATTCAAACTAGAAGATCTGAAGAACTTCAGATTTCTTAGGACAGTAGGAGGCATAAAACTAATTGTTTATAAAAGTTTTATTTTTTGTTACAAATCTATATCAATATTTATCAGGCATTCGGTCAAAACGGGTTATACATCTTAAAAAGTGCTAAAATGTCAAATCACATTCATTACATGTAAATATACAACTCTATAAATCCTTTAAAAAGAGCAAAAAAATGGTTACATATTCAAATATCCCACCTCTTCATCTTTCTTTTTCATATCCTCTCTCTAACCATTCATAAAATACCTGCCATATTTTATAGTATTCTGTATCTTCTTTTTCTTTAATTGCTAATGTCAACCTATTCATTTCTGCACATTCTAAAATTTTTGTTATTATTTTATCATCAGTAGGTATCATTGCATTTTTCCAATTCTGTGCATATACAATTCTTGCGGCTGTCATAACATGGATAATTAAATAGGTATTCTCTTTGCTATAAGTTTCTGTTAAAATTCCTAAAAGAAACAATTCTGGTTTCATCTCAATGTATTGGAGTGTCATTCTCTCCAACCATTCACATATTTTTAACCAATGTTTTTTAGTTTCAGGGCAACTCCACCACATATGATAATAAGATCTTGGTTCTTGATGACACTTCCAACATTTTGCTGATTTGTTTTTGAACATATTAGCAAGTCTTGTAGGGGCATAGTGCCACCTATAGAACATTTTATATAAATTCTTTTTATAAGTTGTCGTCACTGTTATAGTATAATTTTCCTTCCATATTTTCTCCCAATTTTTGTAATTCTATCGTATATCCAAAAAAATTTGCCCACGCAATCATAGTTTCTTTTACCTCTTCCTCTGCCAATTGATGTTTTAACAAATAATCATATAATTTTTTTATTAACTTTTCATCCTTCCCTATATGTATCTCATTCAATTCAGTTAATTTGTCATAAAATCCATATTGTTTCACATCTTTTTCATATCTCGATTGAATTTGCCATTGTGAATACCATGTTATGTCAGCGCCTTGTTCCATCAATTCCTGTTTCTTTTTGAGCTCCCCTTTTGCATTCAAAATATCCTTATATCTAATAATAATTTCAGAATCTATAACATTTGGATAAATAAGGTTTATTGATTGTTCAACAGCTATGAGCTAGAGTAAAAATACTTCCTTATGTATGATAGTCTTTTTCAAAATTATATTCTGAACAATGGCTTATTTTCTTGTGCCAATATTCTATTTTAAATATTAGAACTTGGCAGTCATCTGATCTCATATTTCAGCCACATGTATTTAAAAAAAAGCAAAAATCCTTATATGGCGCTTCAGTCACATATCTTTAAAAACAGTTTGTGCGTCATTTTTATAGTTAATTGAAACCAGGGAATGCAAAAAAAACCCTGAATTTTTCTTCCAAGATCTTTCAACTTCATTTGATCCCAGAAATACTGAAGGCAACAGAATCGAAACCTCATGTA
This sequence comes from Aparallactus werneri, assembly GCA_032468035.1. NCBI lineage: Eukaryota > Metazoa > Chordata > Lepidosauria > Squamata > Lamprophiidae > Aparallactus > Aparallactus werneri. Next base: position 5,090 of record JANHFQ010000981.1, read on the forward strand.
TTAAACGACATTTGCAATATACAGACTTTGCTTATTACAATTTATACAAATACAATAGCAGATCCATAGAATCATACTTCTTCTTGCCACAACATATTAAATTCTTTAAAAAGAACATTGTTTCTAACATAAACAACTTGACTTTTAAAAAAAAATATTGTAACTAAATTCAAGAGGCAAAATGTGAAAATGTACTTTGGTTCCCCAAAGAAATATGTGGAAATGACATATCTTCAAAAAAGTTTAAGAAGATTGTAATTATAGTGAGAATTAAACAAGAATTTATAATGATCAGGCCCTTTATTTAAATCATATATAGAAAGAACAAAATGAGTAAATGCTAAATTTATAAAATACGTAATACCCTAGAGAACTATGTCATAAAAACTGAGGAGAAATGCCTGAATGTTAGGGAAAATTTGCTGAAAAGAAAAATACAATGAAACTTTTTTCATCAACTACAATAGCAGTGAAAATGAACTATATTCAGCTAAGAGAAAAAGACAGAATTAAAAATAATTTAACAGCTGAGAAGTATTCTTCTTATAACTGATATAACTAGAAAAAATAAGGACTCTTGATTTTACACTGGGACTTGCAACATAGGTACATAGGAAAATTGGGAATTTTTAAAACAATATTGCAAGTCATTCTTAGTGATAATTAAGGCAGGAAAATAAAAACTGGAAAATTCTTGAAAAAGGTGTGGAGAAACACTTAAAGTCAGAAAGCACCAAATGACTGAACAACCTGCAGACTTCCCAAACAGTGATAAGATTAAACTAAGTAAAACAATAAACAAAATCACAATATAACTACTCAGACTCTGAAGATCAGCCATGTACTCTCCTGGAGAGACAAAACAAGCTCTTGGACTCCAAAAGCTTATTGAAACAGTCAGATCTTAATACATGTATGAAAATTTAAATGACTGGACCCTTATGGTATCATGGAATTCATTATTCCAGAATAGGAACCCTGAGATACTGCATATGGCATTTCTTAAACGTCATAAAGGTAAAGGTAAAGATTCCCTCGCAAATACGTGCTAGTCGTTTCCGACTCTACGGGGCAGTGCTCATCTCCGTTTCAAAGCCAAAGAGCCAACATTGTCCAAAGACATCTCCATGGTCATGTGGCTGACATGACTAAACACCAAAGGTGCACAGAGTGCTGTAACCTTCCCACCAAAGGTGGTCCCTATTTTTCTACTTGCATTTTTTACATGCTTTCCAACTGCTAGGTTGGCAGAAACTGGGACAAGTAACGGGAGCTCACTCCGTTACGCAGCACTCGGGATTCGAACCACCAAACTGCCGACCTTTCTGATCGACAAGCTCAGCGTCTTACCCACTGAGCCACTGGTCCCTTATCAACAAGGTAGATTGACTCAATTATAGTAGCCATGAGCGCACCATTAGAAAACATGGATAGACCAGGTTAGGGATAGATCATCATGGAGAAAATCTATTTTATGTTTACTAAGAGTTGACACTGATTTGATGCTACTTAATTTATACAACCCTCCTGTATAAGGATCAACTTCCCCACATATCAACAGATTGCCTATGCCAGTTGAAACCAATTCCTTCTTCCAATAAATATATTTTCCATTAGCATATAGGTATATGGGTATATGCATGATGTCTGTATGAGTAGGTGTGGATCAAACAGTCCATATGTGTCTCTATGCATGCAATTGTTCCATTGTACACCATTATATTATTATACTATTTGGAATCTATGTTCTAAAAATAAAGAGTAGGACGAAAGAGTAGCTGATTAGTAGCTATTGTTTAAATTTCCTATAAAATAAGGCCTATTTACAAAATTAGGCTCGTACTTAAAAACCATTCTTACACACAGGAACAACCAAAAGCAAATACTTTTCTCTTCAACCTTCCAGCAGCAAAAGAAAGGAAGAAGACATGAGTGCAGGAGAGAATTATACACACGAGAAGGGAAAGAACAAGAAATGGAGAAACAAAACCAGACAGAGAGCTAAATCAAGAGGCAAGGCAGTTTCTCAGTTAATTTTCAGACACATTCTGCCTGCCTGTTACAGTCCTGTCTACAACAGTTAAACAAAGTCTCATATTTTCCTCTTTTTTCCTCTTTTTTCTCCCAATTAAGAGCTGAATATACAATTGGCTGTATCAAGTTGCAAACATTTATTGAGAAATAACCCTTATCGACTGTTTCTTTATTTGCTGGTCTTACAAAGCTTCCACATCTTTCGCTTTTCACATAACTTTGTAAAAAAATAAGCGCTACATAATTTAACAAGGTTTAAAATAAACACTACATTCCATAAGCTTTGAGATCCATTTCGACCCCTAATTCTCTGCTCTACTTACAATAACGCCATAATGTCCCAGGAAGCTTTTCTATGTATCAGCTGTCCAAAACTGCAGGAACAAATTCTCCAGCAGCTAAAATGATTCGTCTCAATTTCCCAAATAAACTTTACAGATGGCCCAGTTAAACACGACATCCCAGGTACAACTGAAGATGGATTCCCCATGCTCAGGTGAAGAAGTCAGAATGGCATGGGCTAAAAACCTTAAAAGCTTGAGGTGGCAGAGGAAAAAAAAACTTGACTGCATCAAAAGAACAATGTTTTTTTTGAAAAGAATAACTCTGCAGGAGACAGAACAGCACCCAATATGCTTCCCAAATCCTAGCAAATCTTAGCGTGCCTTCTTCAGCAAACGCTACTCTCAGCTCTTTAATTCTTATTTTCAATCCTAGGAGCTGGAAATATAAACTACAAACTAGCACAGCATTTGAAAGGTTTTGCAAATAAAGCTCTTTCCCAGCGAACAACAAGAATGTCACAGCTGTTGCATAACACAACCACTGAAAAGCATTATGGCTCGTTGGTGTTTTTAAATTACAGTCACATTTCCCATGAGCTTTATGCAGGCTTAGAAAAAAAATATTATCACAATGATAATAAAGCAGGATTCCCAGATAAATATGACCCAAAATATCTGTCAAATAGACATGGGGAGAAGCTGAAGAGGTGGGAGTGACTTGGCAATTCTGAAAAATGGAATAACTGTAAGCCATCTCAGCAGCTGTCATCTCAGCAGCAGCAGCTCTGCATGTCCCACAGTCCATCTCACTAGACATTCTTTCACAGAAAACAGTCTGACAAAATGTTCACTATTTCTCTTTTATTTTCAAGCAATGATGAAAGTAATTTTTTTTGCCAGTACTGCCAGAAAAATCAATCAAATCTAGTGATTTGATTAGAGTTTGTTAACCTGGCAGACAACGCCTACGTAAGAAAATGGTTTACAGCTTTCCTCTTGATGAAAATAAATAAAAGATGATTCTAAGAAATATAAAACAACCATCTTTCTACCCTTCTAGGTCATCCTGGATATTATAGTTTTCTTAGGACTAGAAAATTCTAAGGGGAAACATTCAGTGTCTTCATCAAATTCTAGGCTCAATTATAATTGCTTTGGGAAAGCTATGCCAGGTAAACTAGAATAAGGCTAATTGAAGTATGAGGTGCAGACAAAATCAGTTTCCATGGTTTTCTTTTTAAAAAATCTTACTAATTTGTTTGTATACAGTTCTGCCCTGAAAACTAAGCTCAACATTCAGGATTGTCACACCAATTAGCTGGGATCAGAAATGTTACTGTCAGAAGCACTGAGCAAGGTCTAAATCTAACTCTGGTGAGAGTGAAATCAGTGGTTACCAAACTAGAGAGAAGGCTAATATAAACATAATTCATTTGGTCCATAAGGCCACCAAGATAAGGCCCATTTGGTTAGAATAGTGGTGCCATTATAAGAAAACATTCACAACAAGCTGACTGGCAATAGGGAAAAGAATCAGTCAGGTATCTGGGGCCCACTAAACCAAATTGTTTATGTTCACTGGCCATATCTCAGAGGTAGTGTATCTGACATGCCAACTCAGTAGGAAAAGATAAATAATAAGTTCACCTAGCAGAGAAGAGACAGAGTAAAAAATATGGATGTCAAGTGAGGGAAACAAACATTTTCCAAGAAATCTAAATGTGTCTATGCTTCATTGATTTCAATGTGATCTAATCCCTTGAGAATCAGAAGTTGGCAGCCTAAAACACTAAGTAGTATTGCTACGATCTGATTACGGTAGTTACTAATCAGAGGCAAAAGAGTTAGATGGAGCTATAGCTTTGAAGTTAACAAGAGAATCTGGTCCATTACTCTTGCCTACAGAAATGGTTCTTGTAAAGTAGAAAGTCAACATGCAACAACATAAACCAGTTTCTCAACCTCAGCATCTTTAAGATGGAATTTTACCTCCCAGAATTCCCCAGCCAGCATGTTGACTGAGGAATCCTGGGAGTTGAAGTCCTCGCAATTTAAAGCTGCTGAGATTGAGAAACACTGCCATAAATCAAAACCAAGTGTTGCTTAATGCCTCCTTGTCGGTAGCTTTCTACATGCTGGCTAGGTCATTATTTCACAGAATGTTTATTGAAACTTCTACATTTCCCAAGGATAAAAATGCCCTTTAAATGTTCTTCAGAGAACTTTGCATAGAATATGTATTCATGAGTGGCTTCTGCTTGACTGGGCCAGCATTTAAATTAAGGGTAAGTGAGCAGGAAGCTCCACTAGAAGAAGATGCTTGAATTTTGGCAACACTCCAACATCATACATTTTATCACGAGCAGGGGATACGTTTAATGGCTAAGGATGATGGGAACTGGACAAATGTGCCCCTGCCCAAAACTAGCATATCTGGTCTGCCTGAAGCTGTATGACTACTGGTGGCTAATAAAGATAATGGCTAAAATTTACATTAGAAAAAGAAGGAATAATTTTTTGAGTGCAAAACAAACTCTGTGGAAGAGCATCAGGCACAAAACTGATTGTAACACAGAAACCAAATAGCCCACAACAAGATGTGAGAAGACAATTAAAATTTGAACCAGTTGGCAACCGTTTCTGGCATAAGTATTAAATTCCCCATGCCCTTTGGGATTCCTATTTTCATCCTGTCAGCACTAAACTGCATTAGAGTTACCTAATCAACTGTATAGTTAAAATATAGGCCAACAGAGAAATTCTCTTGCATTTTTTTATCCTATCGGGACTCCTCGTTCTTTTTTGATGAATGATAATTTACTTTAGAAAAATATTCAGAGAAGAAAGTTCCAGTGAACTTTTCATGGATGGTGCATTTTTGGGCTTGCTTATAAAATGACCAAAATAGGTATATACATCTCCTGGTTTTTATTCCTAGAAAATTCCATTTCTTCAATTGTTTATAGCTTTCAAGCTTTAATTAAATACAAGGAAGGAGACAATATAGAAAACCTCCATTTATTGGGCTTTTTCAACAATGAAGCTGCTGTCACCTCGAAGATAGCCTGTTGTTCAAAAAATACTGTTTCTTCTTGCCTTCCCATGATCGTGTGATCAAAATTAAGGTGCTTGGCAACACCTTCTCACCTGTTTTCCAACAAGCAAAGTCAAATGGGGGATGCTGGATCCCTTTAATGACCGCATGATTCACTGAACTAGTGCAGTGATTTGCTTAACAACCATGGCAAATAATCGTAAAATTAGGCATGTCTCACTTAACAATTGCATTGCTTAGCAATGGAAATTTTGGTCCCGCTTCTGGTCATGTTGAGGATAATGAATTTTGACAAATTTGGTTAAACGGCAGGAGTGACGTACTTTTATGTACTTCTAGATATGTAGTTTTAATAGACCTTTTGGAAGGTGCCAATATGCCTCCAGCACTTGTATATTGTTTATATTACAAAGATACTGTACGATTTTCTTCTCGGTTGGAGTTCATTCTCCTTCCCTATAAGTAACATAAACAGGATAATTAATATAAAATTAGCAGATGCAAGTGGAACCTCTAATGAAATGCCGTTTGTCAGGATGAAACTTAATACTTTTCCAGGATCCCTCATTCGGTACTCTTTTTCCATTTTTTTGTTCTGGGCGTGGGGGGTGTCCTGTCGTCAAACATGTACAATCCTTCTTGGATTGTTTTTATTCTCTTCCTTCATGATTTCTTTCCCAAAATACTTGCTGAGTTCCTACAAATACTATCTGCAAACATTTAAATCCTGAGTCAGAGTTCCCCAACCTTTCTGGCTTTGTGGTGTGGCCAGAAGAGGGGGAAGGGACGGTTCTGCGTGAACGGCAGGCAAACATGCACATGCACACACAGTTCCATTTGTGCAAGTGGTGGTCATGCATGCATCCGCGCTAACCTACTGCTTGCACAAGTGGGGATGGGCACGCACGTATGCTCTCCCACCACTTCCACAGCCCAGTTCCAAAGAGCTCATGGCCTGGCAGTGGGCTAGAGCCCAGGGGTTGGGGACCCCTACTGTATGTGAAAAAAATTCAAGAGAATACAAAATGAATACAAGGAAAGAGGATATGGCAGCTGCTTGGAACAAATGGAGAAGAATTATGTTGCAAAGTGGCATAGAAATGAGAGGTGTTACAGTTTTCAGAAGCATGAAAAAATATGTTTGGAGGAATGATAAATTGAAAGAGCCTGGGATTAAGAAAATGTAGAGTTGTAAAGAAATAACCAGTAAGTGCAAGGGATGGTTAAGATTAAATAAAAGCAAAGTAACTTTAAAAAGGAAGTAGAAATAATATACGCTTTGGATATGAAGAGAGAAAACAAAGGAACCACCAAATATATTAATGGGATTAAAATAATAATGAAAGGGTTTTAAGTAAAACTGAAATGAGAGGATTTTAGAGAGGGACACAGGAAAGTGGTGTGCTGAAGAGTGCTATAAAATGTCAATCTCCCAAAAAATGATGAAAATGAAATCATAATGAATTTTAAAATGCAACATTTGCAGATGTGGGTGGCATAATAGTTAAAATATGGATATAAACTGTTTATGGAGAAGCTGTACAATTTGTTTAATGTATGTGAGATTTGCAACGATTTGCAAGGCTAGGAAAAATATGCAAGAAATACAGTGAATTGAGCTAGTTAAATTAGATTTTGTTCCTTTCCTTTTGTTCTGTTGTTATAAGCCTCTCTGAGATTCTTTTTCATGAGAACTCTCCTTTCTCTCTCAGGCTAGAAGGCCAGGAATCTCATGTTTTTTAACCTTGGCAACTTTAAGATGAGTGGACTTCAATACCCTGAATACTCAAGCCCTCATAGTGGCTGGAGAATTCTGGCATTTGAAGTCCACACATCTTAAAGTTGCCATGGTTGAAAACCACTGCAATAGATTATCTTTGCCTGTTCTCTCACCAGATGGCAAGGAGATGATGATATACACTGAAGACATGCCAAGAGCTGCCTCATCTACTCTACAACTTCCAAGGGAAGGAGAAATCTGTCTTGTTCAAAACCACCATCAGTGACCAAGCCCAGCTCTCTGTGGGGAGAAAAATATAATTTCCTGCCTCTCTAACATGAATTTAGATTCTCTGCATGAGCCTCCTACTCCCCCCTCAAAGAAAAAAACCCAGCGAGAGGGGAGAAGAGTTCCATTATGAGATATGAAATGCTACTTCTCTGTATTAAATAATAATATAGAAGATAGATGTTGCATTACATGACTTTCACCTATAGATCTGTTTCAATGGCTTTGAGCTAATGTAATTTAGTATTATTTTTTGCTTCCCTGTCCCCAACCCCCCTCCCCATGACCTCCCCCCTGG
>JANHFQ010000981.1:163291-173499 GCA_032468035.1 Aparallactus werneri
TTTGAATGTATATGTACTACTTATGTACAGTTGTTTACAGATTCAAAATAAACAGTTATTATGGCAGATACAGAGATTTGGACACCCAGTTGATTCACTTCTAGGTTTCTTTATTATAAAATGGTTAGTAAGGCCCATAAAGGTGATTGACTCATTTGGGCTGCAGTTAGCCAGGCAAAGATAATTCATTGGACAGTATAATCTTTCAAAAGGTATAAATATTTTTCTCTCTACTTTTAATATCTGACCATTTGAAAATAAAGACAGTTTATTCTTACAAAATAGAAGTTTGCTATGTTAAAAAAAATCCTCCAAATCAGTGTTTCTCATACTTGGCAACTTTTAAGTTGTTAAAATGGCTGCCTAGGGAATTCTGGGAGTTGAAATCCATCTTAAAGTCAAGTTTAAAAAACACTATTCTAAATGTTTCTAGCTAGCAATTTCAACTGCCAGAAACATGGTTAACAAATAGAAGTTACACAAAACATTTAAAGTGAAAGCAAGATCTGAAAAACCAAAACAAATCGTTTTTAGAGCAGCTTCAAAACTAGTTAAGATCTAATAAAACGGAATCAATAGAGCTTGCAAACAATTGCTGAAAAGTGAAGCTGTCCTTTGAATAGTTTTCCACAGATCCACTGAACAGTGTTGCTAATACAATTGTGATCTGCATGGGAGAGTTGGTCAGGTTAAAACATTTTCTTTGCATGCATCACATAAGTTGCAGTTCAAAGTATGCAAAGGATCAGTGTGAAATGTTTTTGAGCAAAGTGCTCTGGATTGATTAAACAAAAACAACTGTTCTGCCACAGTAACAATTTTGGAGAAAAAAAGTGTTTGAGGTGGGGGGGAACACCTTGCTATCCATTAAGCACAGCAGTGGCTTTGTTAAATTTTTAAGTTGAATGGATATAAGCACAGGAAATACTATGCAAATGAAAGCAACAATGGGTTTAAGTAAAAAGCAGAATATTGTAGAAGAAAGTGTCCCAATTAGTGAACAAATTGAACCTGAAAAGAGATTGGACATGTCAGCATCAGTGATCCAAAATAAACCTCCAAATCAACCATGGAAATACTTGCAGGAAAGAATGCTAAAGATTTTGGTATGGACTTCACAGTCCCCAGACTTGGATATTATTGAAAATTTAGAGGAAGATTTCAAAGATGCAAAGTGCACTAAGAGATCTGAGGAATTTGTTAAAAGTTTGCAAGGTACAGTGAAAAAAAATTGCAGAAACAAAAATAAGCTAATTACAACAAGGTTTAGAAATGGTTATTTTTGCCAAAGGGGATGTAATGTACTGACAGAAATTGTGTCCAAACTTCTCTTACTACTTAACTTTTTTCTTATTTTATAAACAATTGAACATGAATATTGCATGCATATTCATATTTGCAGAAACATTTCATGCAATTATATCACAAATTGGATTACCCTGAAAAACCTTGGATTAACAGGGTGGGGGGATTTTAAAAGGATTTTAAAAGTATTTTAATAGTGTTTTAACAAGGGTTTGATTTAATACATTTTTAATTGTATATATTTGTCTTTTATGCTGCCCTGTAAGTCACCCTGAGTCCCAGGAGAAGGGTGGGGTATAAATTTAATTAATTAATAAATAAATAAGTAAGTAAATAAATAAATAAATAAAATATTTGTGAATAGAAATTGTAATCTTTTTAATGATTTGTACAGGTAGTCCCCAACTTACAATTATAATTGAGCCTGAAAGTTGAAGCATCATGTGACTTGACCCAATTTTTTAAAAAACAGTTATTAAATGCATGCATTTTCCCCAATGAGCATTTTTTTAATCAGAAACCAGAAGTAAATCCCAGAAACCAGCAAAAGATGTAGCAATTGCAATCATGTGCTCAAGAGACACTGCAAATTGATTATAAAGAAGAGCTGATTGCCAAGCACCCAAAATATGTTCATTTGACCACAGGAGTGTGTGTGAGGCTGTTGTAAATTTGGAAATGTGTCATAAGTAGCTCTGGGGTGGTGCATCATAACTGGATACTCATTAAGTACCAATCGTACATCAAGAACTGCCCACATAGATAATTTCAGAAATACCTTGAACTGACATATTAGAGGACTAGCCACCACGTAAAAGAAATGTTACTGGGAAAGATTATTTTTTAAATTATTTTTTATAATTTTTCTTGATTTTCTGAATATTGAAGCAGAAGAGCAGAAATTATTTTAGATTAGTTATCAGTATTCTGAAAACTAGATATGTATGAAATGTGCAACTTTGGTTATTCATAGAAAGTAGATTGAAAGCGTTATATATCTTAGAGTTCAAATATTATTTAAACTATATTGAGGGTGTTGTAATTAAACAGTTTCTTGATGGTTAGTACATTTTATATAATGAGCATTTGTAGGAATTGGAGTTTGGTATAACTTCCATTATTTTATAATTCTTTTTTTCCAAGTTAATATGCGTTGAACTATATGACATGATTTTTTTTGAATTTAATTTATTAAAACAAAGGCTATAGTTTATAAAACAATCTCCAATCACGCTGGAATTTGAATTTTATTCATTAAAAATGCTAATTGAATGTATCAGTAAAGAAGTTCTCTCTTGGTAATTCCAAACATCAACATGTCAGTATTCAGGGGGGCTAGAATACTGATATTTTTATATAATGATTTAATAAATATATTACAAACTTCTGTCTATTTCTGAATGAAAAATAAACAGAATCAGGGATATTCTGAAAAGGTAGAACATCTTTAAGTTGCATTTCTGCTCAAATTTGCTAGGGTAAAATCATGAAAAAGTTTGCTAGGGTAAAATCATGAAAAAGTCATGAAAAAGGCAAAACGTTTGAAACCTTGAACTTTCTTTGATTAAGCAAAATGTTGCAATGTTTTCTAATTGTGATTGAACTGAATTTACAAGAAGATAACTTCTGATTCCCAGAGATCATAAAGAAGCAGGGTGAAGGAGTACCAGACTTAGTCCACGTCATGCGTACATTGCAAACAGAGAGCATCCCTAATCTTCCACCTGGGGGTGAATTGGCAAGCAAGTAAGTTTGCACCCGTGTACATATGCTTTTGACTTTAAATATGGTATACCTTTCATATAACCTGCCTTAAGGGTGATAAAGTATTTTCAATAACATTCATCAATAATCAAAGTCTCTTTCAAATGTTATTATAAATGATGAAACAGAGGCGAAACAAATATAAATTGCAAAACGTTTTGTGTTCAAAATGCATCCTTTTGAGTTTGAAATTAGCATGAAACTTGGTTCTTCCTACGGGCCGGGGGAGAATAAGACCACCACCATGGTTTTTTAGTTTTAATTAATTTATTATATTGGGTTTTTAAAAAAAATTAATTGTTGTTATATATGTTTTTTTATTGTAAGCTGCCTTACAATAGTCCTCTGGGATTGGGCGGCATAGAAATGTTATTAAATAATAATAAAAAAAAAAATAAATAAAATAAGTTTTGAGTATGAAGCCAGAGTGTTTCAAGTATTTTGTGTGTGTTTTAAACTTGAAGCAATATATTGTTAATTTGAGGGAGATTTCTTTCAAGGTTAAAACATCTTCCCAAAGCTCAAAATGACCTCTCTTTTTTTACTTGAAATGGGGTTTTGAAATAGATTGTGTTTTTTTAAAATGGATTGAATTCAGATCATTATATACTTTCCTGCTCTGTTGCATACTAAATGCTAAAAATAAAAGGCATCAGTACCAGCTGATTAACTGAGTGGCATTGTAACATTTAAATATGTTTGTTAATTAATGATTTAATAATGTTAAATTTTAATTTATGAATGGTGTTATTCCAAATAAAATACACTAATGGCTTCCAAGATTTTATTGTCTAGGGAATATAACTTTAAAAGATAAAATATATTCTGCTGCATGTGAAGTTTACATCAAAATATGGTATGAAATTAAAATATTGCCAATCAGACAATTAGTAGAACCTTTGGCATTATATGACCTGACTTGGTTATATGTTCACTTCTGAGTTCAATTAGTGTGTTGCATGAAGATAATTTAATGTCCTGCTTAATTAAGCTAGTTTGTTTTGTCTTCCCATTATTTTATCTACCAAATAGCTCCACAGTTTCTTTCTTTCTTTTCTTTTTTTAAGGTCATGTTCTTATTTTATTTTACTCCATCCTGAATTCCATTTGGCTCAGATATTATGTGTAATTTGTTAATAAAACTAGACATACTGGTAATGATAATTATCAAGGACATCTTTTACAATATTTCTATTTAAAAACATTTAAAAACCATGTTTGTCTACTAGGAATTGCTGTCCTTTAAAATTTGTTTTATTTTGTTTTTTCTTTATCTGATTTAGACGGAGTATGATTGAAGCCATTTATAACAGACTGAATCCTTATCGGAATGATGAAGCTGTGAGTATTGGCACACCTGGCAGTTTTTCCTTATTAATTCTGACTCAAAAATTACTTTTCAGTGTTTAACTTTATTCTGTTAGTATAAATTGTATTCACTAAAATATTTTTTCACTATCCTTAAGCTTAATAAAGTACTAAACTATTGCTTTTAAGTTAAATGACCAGCTATAATTCACTGACAGAAAACATACTGTGCTTTGAAGTTAGTTATTAAGGTTGATGTTTGCTCTCAACAACTTTCATGTTTTGTTAAATTTATAATTTGTCCTAGAGTACAGAAAAGAAAATAACGATCCTAAAAATTATGGACATATATACTACCCTTTTCAGTCTGGATTATCCAGAAATTGCTGTAATTTTGGGCGCTCCAGACTTTAAAGGGTTTGTTCTCTTTTCTTAAAGGACTCTGCAACAACCGATGATATGTGGTAAAATGCCATCTAAGCTGTCGAATTGGCACCGATTCTCCTAATGGAAAACTCACCCAACCAACAATGATCCTTCTTAGCATCCGTTTCATACATGCTTGAAGGGAAGTGATGTTGGTATTAGTGAATACATCAGAAAACAGCAGTTCAACACTTATCCCAGGAATAATCTTGTTTTTGTGTGTGAAGCAAACTTCTGTAAAAGTGATACTGAAACTATGATGCTGTAAATTGGACTCCAAGCAATTTTATGTTGTATGATTTTGTTTTGTAAAGTGCAGTTGTGGTTGTCCAGAATGCTTATTTCATAATGAGCTGTTTTACATCGTAAATGAAAGGCTTGGTTTGTTGTTTAATGCAACAGTACTCTAGCTCTTTCTATTTGTTTTTGTGATTCTGGATTGCTGGGAGTAGCAACCTAGCCAGCAAAATACTCAGGAGGTGCAAGAAAATTTTGTAAAGGAAATTTGATATAAAAGCAGATTATTGTAACTGTAGTATGGAAAATAACTGGAACACAGTTAATTTTCCTTCAGACTTTAATTGTTTTTTTATCTTAAAATTATGGCAGATCTAAAATTCCCACTGAAATATGTGAAAGATTTCAGCAAAAGAAGAAAAATTCACCAATTTTACAAGATGGCTATTAACTAGAATTATGGGAGCTAAAAACCTTGATGAATTGCACCTTTTCTTAGAGAAAACCTTTACCTTCGATTAAGTATCAGTTATGTTAAGAGATGGTATCTTTCTATATTTAGTAGGAGCATGCACCATTTTATTAGCCTGATTGGCTGGATTGGCTGCTGTTCCAAGTAAAAATTCTTTTAATTCCATTTTATCAATAAAGCTTGATTTAACAAGAAATTTAACAATAAATGTGTAACTCTTTCTCTTTCTTTTTGTCTTCTGAAATGTTCATAAATAAAGTGTCATGTCGATAAATATTTTTATTAAACAGTTGCCCATTTATGAAATGGGAAGAACTCTTGATTGTGCCCGAGGCACAAATGGAGTTTATTTTCTAATTAGTGGGCATAATATGCTTTGAGAAACAGAACGATCTTGTTACATGAGTTCTATTTCAAGATTTTAGTTTGATAGTACTCTATGAGCATAGTGTATACTTGCTTCTTAACGAAAATTAATTTGTCAGAGAGCCTGACAATCTTATTTTGACTGAACAGTAGGTGTGATTTGAAGTGCATAGATTCAGAATATTTAATAGTTGAGTTTAATTTGCTTTTTTTTTTAAAAAAAAAAAGATGAAATAATAAAATAATTTGACTTGAATTTTCCTCTACTGAAAACAAGATAAATTGATTATGTGTTTGCAGAACTACTGTTTTATGCACCTTGTATTTTCTTTTTGTTTTTTTCAGTTGAGGGTATTGCATGATCATTATGTATTTCTTTAAACTTTCAGCCAATTGATGCCCCTCCAAAGGAAAATCAACAAAATATATAAATAGATAGTAACAATGTAGCTAGTGTTTTTTAAAAGGTGTAAAACATACCTTTTTATAGGAAGCAATGTACAACTCAAATGTTTATATCCCTCTTTCCCTAATTTTCAGATATACATTTGTTTGTATATAGAGCCTTAAAACTATTGCAGTTAGGAAATGTTGAAAAAGTAATGTCTAAGGATTGTTATTATAATCGCAAATATTTTATTTCTCTTGTTTGGTTGTTTAATATCACTGTATTCAGTTTCTACCCCTTTGAAGCATGAATGAAGAAAACATAAGCACTATTTGTATTTATAAATTTAGAGCAGCTTTAGGTAAAGAAGCAGTCCCTCATCCTACCTACATTAAATGCTTAAAATACAGTTTTGTTGAGTTCAGGCAATAAAATTGATAAGTATAACTTCGTATACACATAATTAAGAGGCTATATTTGAAGTACTAATCAATTAACAAGAATGGATTGGTTTTAGAGTGAGAAACAGATCATTATTTTTAGTGTGTATTGAAGTATACACATATGTAAAGGTGGCAAAAACTCAGATCAAAAACAAGTTTTTAAAATTCTCAAATGGAAAGCCATTTGATTAATATTATTAATTGTAATAATAGCACATGTTTAAAATTTGGTGTTGATACAACATCTTAAAGAAAAATGAGAACAGTTATTCTGCTATTGCTTACAATTGTTCTTAAACATATGAATTGGATAGAAAAGAGGTACAACAGTTGTACATTGGTCTACCTAAATTAAGCTCTGTAATGGGGTCAGGACACTGTGTTACTAGGCTTTATTAATACATGGCAATTTTATGTATTAATAAAAGTGAAATTAAATTTATATAATCCATGAATTGCAAATTTTAATAAGGATGCTTATTCTTGTTCACCAAACTGAAAAAACTAAAATTTTCTGTCTTTTTTTTTCATTTTTGCAACTTTTTAAAATGCTAGAAATGTCTGAACACCTCAGGGGCAGTCCAGCATAGTTTAAAGAATTGTGTGCTACAGTATTTATTTCCCTAGCCAGAGGTGAAAGAGTGGATGCCTGTCTGCTGATGAAATAAAATAAAACAATGGTCCCAACTTTTGCCTTTTCTTTCTATGCATGTTGTTCACTATACAGTATTTTCCACAGCATCAAATTTCTGATATAGTTTAAATGGAAACTTTTGAGAACTGATAAATTTAAGCTAATTTAAGGCAATTCTGCATTAAGTACCCTTAAACAATGTCCATCATTCTTTACTTTTTGAGAGGAGGGAGTGTTTGGGTTTGTTTTACAAAAGTCATCATTAATAAGTATGATTTGGTTCCACACTTAAGTACCTCTACGTTTCTCCTTATCTCAGCATATTCTGAGGAGCATACTTCTAAGGAAACTGAACCAGGAGTGGAGACCTTTGTTCCTCATCATGGCTCACTTACAAACTTCCCTGGTTTTTCATGATTGCCCTCAAATGAAACAAAGATTTGGGTTGCAACCTTTTGCTTAACTCAGTATTTCTGGTTATTTCAGCTGGTGTCAGCACTCAACGGAGGTGGCCCACTGTCTGTAAATGGGAGGCGGAGAAGTGTAATAAGTGAAGTTAGACATTCTGTGAAATAGTTTATTGACTTTCCATCAACATATTCCTGGCAAAAGTCATATAAGAAAAGCAGATCATGTGCCTGTCATGTCAAGGGATACAAAAGCTATAACAAAAACTTTAAAAATATCACCACAAGCCTTTATTTATTTATTTTATTTATTTATTTATTTATTGTTCACATTTCTATGCTGCACAACTCCCGAAGGACTGGGTGGCTTACAACAATTAGCAATTAGCTTACAACAAATTTCACCCACCACTGAAGGGAAAACTCCTCGAACAACCTAGCCCAGGTTTGGGGAAACAACCAACTTGATGGCCAGCTACAAACCAATGGCTGACCTCCTTCAATAGTCTCAGTTGTTAAACAGGTGAGAGCATCAGACCCTGAGGCTCTTTACAAGCCTTGGGGCTTGGGCTTGACCTCTTCCCCCCATTAATATTGAATGGAACCAGCTGCAGTGAAGGGATTCACTAGAACACCCACCTTCCACTGATCCGGCAGTCAGTCTGGAAGCATACCATTGTTGCTGATTTTGAAAGTTACTGAGGGATCCAGAGGATCCAATGATAGCATTATTCTCATTCTCCTCCTACCAGAAGTCATTGGTAATTGTCTTATATTGAAAGCCAACTGAAAAGAATCTATATAATCTTGTTTCATCCAGAAAGGTTGGAAAATTGGATGAACATTATTTAGACAAAGTTACTAGTTTGGTATAGAACACCAAAGGGATGCTAGGGAAGTTCCATACCTTGATCTCAAAGTATTATGACAGTCTCATATGATATCTTTGTAGACAAGATGGACTGATGGGTAAATCACAGATTCATGACGGGCCAAACAAATGCATTCAAAACATTTCATAAAGAGCTCTGCACCAACATGGAGGAGGATATTGAATTGGGTCTTCAAGAAGGTTCCATCTTTTACCTCATTCTATTCAACATTTTGATATGCTGCCCAAAGGGCAGAGTGGAAAGGAAGCTTTTAAAGTTGCAGATGATACCAAGTTAGGGTGATTAGAGAACAAAATTACAATTCAAAATCTCAACAGGTATTAAACCATACTCAACTTTATGATGCTCCATGATGCCTAGACAGGCAAATGGCTAGGGAAAATTATACACATAGATACAATATGGAGATGTCACTTGACAGCAGTGTATGTAAACAAGATCAAGGAATACTAGACATCAGCTAAACATGAGTAAGCCATTTGATGCTACAGCTAAAAGTGAAGTGTCATTTAGGAGTGCATTGAAAGAAGCGTTACATGAAGCCTAAAGAGATACTAGTTGCATTGTATCCTGCACTAGTTAGACTGCATTTGGAGTACTGGGTCCATTTCTGGGCACCAGATTTCAAAAAACATGATAAAGCTGAAGAAGGTTCAGAGAAACAGCGTTGGGGTATCTGAAAATCAAATCTTGTGAACAAAACGCTGGGCACATTTAGCTTATAGAAGGAAGGCTAAGGGATGATATAATACTCTATAAATATCCAAAAAGTTTTTACATATGACAAGATCTCCTTTGAAACAGTAGGGCAGGTTCAATGAGTTTTAACATGAAAGTTCATGCAGAATATCAGAAGTAATCTGATAATAAAAACCGTTAAGCAGTGGAACTATCTGCCTGGAATAGTGGTGGATACCCTGTTTCTGAGTGGTTTAAATGGGAAGTGAATAGCCATCTGCCAGGAATAGGCAGACATAGTTTAGAATCATAATTGGAAAGGCCATCTGGATCATCAGTTCAGGCTAATGCTCCAGGCAGGGATCCAAATTTAGAACTTCCAAAATAAAAGGCTATCTAGTCTCTGCTTGAATGCATTCAATGAAAGGGACATGCCATCTTGATATTTAGTTTCATTATCAAATTGCTCTTCAATTGGAATCTGCCTTCCAATTACTTAAAACTATTATTCTATGTCTTGCATTCAGAAATGAGAACCAGCCTGGCCTTTTATGTGACATCTATTCAGGTATTTACAAGAGTGTTCTCATGTTCTCCTCAATTGACTTTTCTCAAGTCTGAAATAAGCAGCTCCTTTCATGTCTCTTTGTAAATTTCAAGTCTTTTAATCATCCTCATCACCCTTTTCTGAACTTGTTTTCACTCTTTATAAAATGTGATGCCAAGAATTAGAGAATAGTGCTTGAACTCTGATCTTGTCAGGGCAGAATGAAATGAAATTATTAATTCCTGTGATTTGGAAATTATTATTCTATGTCAGTGTTTCCCAACCTTAGCAAATTTAAGATATCTGGACTTCAACTCCCAGAATTCCCCAGCAAGCCATG
>JANHFQ010000993.1:61140-77915 GCA_032468035.1 Aparallactus werneri
TATGTTTTCTGTACACCGCCCTGAGTCTCAGGAAAAGGGCGGTATATAAATCGAATAAATAATAATAATAATAATATTCAACATGGATAGCGGTGTTCAGTTAAGGTGGGATCTCAATTATTATTTATTACTTAACAAAAGAGAAATGCAAAGGGGGAACAGAGAATAATAGTTCCCCATGGCAGAGTACACTCATCTCTCAGTAATACGTATGTATATTTGAAATTCATTTCTGAAATGGTACAAAATGTAGATATAAGAGAAGCCATCATTTCTGTAATAAGGCATTTCAAATTAAACAAAGATTCAGATTAGAAAATGAAAAAGGAAAAAATGATGGATGTATTATAAAAATGATTTTTTGTTAACAAAATTTAGTTTGGTTTCATAAGCAGAAGCTATTTTGTGAATGAGCTCCATGTGGTGCTATTGAAGACATTTTCTCAAAAATACGAATCAGTCCATTTACTCAGAACTTGCTTTTTAAAAATTGATGCATCTTTTCCAAATTTTCAGTGCAATCCCAAAGGTGCTTTTTTTCAGGAGGCAACTGGACTTTCTAGGGTTTTTTTAAAAAGACATTTCACCTGAGAATCTTCTTCAGTTCTGACTGGATGGTTTTTCTTCAAAGTCCAGTTGCTGCATGAAAAAGCACCTTTGGGATGACCTGGATGAAAGAGAGTCTCTACAGACTTTTCAATGCAATCTTTTTATTTTATTTAGCTTAGACCCATCTGACTCTCCAAACTATTTTTTCCCAATGTTTAAAATGTTATAAATTCACCAATTCTAACACTTGGAATATTTTATTACCTTGCCAACATTTTATTACACTAATCTAATTACATTGCCAACAATGTAACAACACTGAAAAAAATTAACCTATAACTGTACCTAATGACAATTACAGTGCCTTTGTGATCATGTAATCACGACTCTGGCACTTGGCTACCATCACACATTTATGATAGCCACAGCATCTCACAATCACATGATTGCCATTTGCGGTCTTCCCAATTTCTGATAAGC
The DNA here is from genome assembly GCA_032468035.1 of Aparallactus werneri. Lineage (NCBI taxonomy): Eukaryota > Metazoa > Chordata > Lepidosauria > Squamata > Lamprophiidae > Aparallactus > Aparallactus werneri. The sequence goes on from JANHFQ010000993.1 coordinate 62,170, forward strand.
AAAGTGTCAACCGCAAACTAAACCTGGCAGAGGCCATTTTCCTAGTTCATCATTGCCACACACCATGGGAGGCGGGGGAAGGTTGGAATGCCTTGCTAGACACAACATAAATCTTTCTTGTGAGAACCAAGGTCATTTCCCAGGTGTATGGGAGGAAGAGGCGAAGAGTACTTGAGGAGCCCACCAATTAACTTAATTGGCCAACGTGACTAGTGACACTTGGGGAATGGGTTATTGCTGGTTTAATTATGTAAAACCGCGGGAAAGTTTCAGAGTTGGTTTTCCACTAAGCGGGCCAATATGATTTATCTAATAAAGAAGTTCTTTGAGGAAACAAGTGGCCTCGGAGTTCTGATTTGCCTGGGATCGTCAATCGGAACCTTGACACAAAGTCAATGTGAGGGTTCCAAGAAATAAACCCATCGCAGGTTGATTCCTCAAAGAACAGTTTTATTAGGAGACATCAGCTTGGCACAGACTGGTGGAAAACCAACTCTGAGAGTTCCTGCATTTTCCACATCATTAAAAAGTGAATGTTTCGTGTTTTCCCAAACAATAAGTCATATTACCTATCTGGTTGCCGGCTGGCTGCCTGGTTACTTTTCTCCTCCTCCTCTGGCCAGCCAGCTGTTGGAATGTCCTTGGCTCATAAGAAAGCTACTGTATTTTGTTTTGGCTACAAAACCCCAATTATCTCATACCCCACTCAACTCCAGGCTGTGTCAAGCCTGAAGCCATGTGAAGAAAAAACCCTATAGAAAACTACACAAAACGGCCACAGCCAGGTCAGCTTCAGGGTTGACATAAAAATATCAAACTACATGGCTCAGGACCGGAGTACCTTAGAGATCACCTCCTTCCACCACATGCTTCCAGCGCCCTGTTAGATCCCAGAGTTGGCCTCCTACAGATCCCGTCAGCCAAGCACTGTCGGTTGGTGGGCCCATGCGGGAGAGCCTTCTCTGTGGCTGCGTCAACCCTCTGGAATCAACTTCCCCTGGAGATCTGGACTGTCCCTGACCTGTTGCTCTTCCACCGATCCTTGAAGACCTGGCTGTGCTAGCAGGCTTGGGACCATTGAACCCCTCCCCAGTATGGATGTGTGATAGGTTGTTTGATTGGAAGATTTTATACTTTATATTTCTACTGTAAGTTTTAACTTTTATATTGTTTTTATTGAATTATTTGTTGATGAAATGCTGTGAGCCATCCTGAGTCCCCAGGGAGTTGGGCAGCATACAAGTCCAACAAATAAATAAATAAATAGTACTGAATAATCTCTTTGTTTAAATCAACAACAGAACAATATCTGATATTATTTTGAATAATCCTTGCATGAATTTATACTGTATCAATACATTTGTAAAGTAGCCAAAGATTTAAATGGCACAGAAGCCATATCTTAAAATGATTTCTAATCAAAATATCTGAACTGGAAATATATAGTATATAAATATATGCTTTCCAGAAAAATCCAGTTCATTAGAATTATTTACCTTCCGTGAAAGTGGATCGTCAAGATTCCGCCTCTCCTCTTCACGACGACGCTCCCGCTCTTCAATTTCTAATTCCCTTTGACGTTTCTTTCTTTCCACCTCTTCCAGTTTTTTAACACGTTCCTGATATTCACGCATTTCTATTTCACGTTTTTCACGTTCAACACGTTCTTTCTCTTCTTGTTCTGTCCAAACGATCATAAAAATAATAAAGCAATTTTCCATTTTTGGATTAAAATGGGTATTTCATCTTCAAATGTACTGATTTGAACATCACTTCACACTTACACAGCTGGAAAGTTAGCTTTAATAAATTTAATTTTGTAAATAATAGTTAATGATGTGTGGCTCAATCTAAATCGAGCCTGTAATTCATATTTTTATTTTGTAGCTTCAAAAAAAGAAAAATGCAAGAAAATGTTTGCTGCTATCTGCAATTAACCCTAATATATATTTAATGGTCCTCTCCTACTGTAGCAACTTTATATACTTATTTCCCAATATAAGTAATTCAATAAGAACATTTGAGCAAAACAGACAATCCCCAAGTTCTATTTCTAGCTGTCTTTAACTCAAATTTGTACATAAGTGAGAACTTGCACTTACAAATGGGCTACCTATGATTAGAAATAGCAGGCACTGACTACAAATGACAATCATGTGATCATGGACACAGTAACCTTTGTAAACATGCAATGGTTGCCAAGCACCCATATGACAATTATGTGGCTACGGGGACTCTGCAAGGGTCGGAAGTATGAGAACTGGTTGTAAGTCGCTTTTTTCAATGCCATGTTAACTTTGAACAGGCACTAAATAAATGGTAGTGAAGCAAAGACTACCTCTATTTTGATTTGCAAGATACCTTGAACAAACGTCTACTTCTAGTAGCTGCTATGACCCACATCTATCCAAAAAAGTATGCAAAATTACTACTAAGAAATATATGATCTGTATAAATAGAAAGATAAGGATAGAATGTTATTTTAGGAAGAACCTTTCAGCATTTACCTTTAAGCATCTTCTCCTCTTGCAATCTTTGTTCTTCCTCCTCTTTCTCACGATAATAAGTAATGCGTCTTTCTTCTTTGCGCTCTCTCTTACGTTCCTCTAAACGATTACATCTTTCCTCTGCTAATCTTTCTTCGAATTGTTTAAGTTTTTCCTGAAACAACAATACTTAATCTAGAACTACAGAAATAGTACAAGCAACACACAGAAGGTCAAATATGGATATTTGTCAAATTACTTTCTAGCTTTGCAGATGGTGATTAAAAACACACTGGGATACTATCCACTTGGAGAGCTAGTTACAAAAAGCCATACAAGAAAACAAGTGCTGTTTACATTCTTGCAACAATATGAAGATGTGGAGTAACAGACAACAAAATGTAGGTAAACATACTATGAATGATCCACACAAAGTAAACTCATGCTGATTTTATAAATAATATTCATGGGTTTTTTGTTGCATGACAGTATATAAAATAGATTTCAAATATAGGTGGTACAACTCAAGAACTGAATGTATCTTTCCAAGCCGTTGCCCCACCCCAAGGAGCAGTCTCACATCTGCAGGATAGGAAAGTGAATTGAGGAATCTTTCTGTTAACCTTTTAAAGGCAAACAAGGTCAAGGAAACAAAATTATAGTACTACATAGAACATAGTGCTATAAGAGAATTTTGTCAAAACCCATCATTTTAATTTATACTTAATCCAATCAAAGCAGACTTTTTCTGATGCTGGAACTCATTCATTTATTTGTTTATTATTTATTTATTGGTCACCTATATCTTACTTCAAGGAAACTCTTGGGCATTGGTTTTTTTTAAGTTGCACATTCTTCTGAATGTTATCAGATGTACAGATAAACACTCAAATTAAAAATACAAACAGGGAATGTTGGTGGCAACCCTAGCCAATTTTGGCTGAACTAATGCCCTAAATGTCAAACATGATACTGATTTTTAAGATACTGCCTGCCCATTCTAATTTATGACTGTACTAAAAGATCCCATATGTAGAATTATAGTTAGCAAAAAATTAAATGTACCTCATAAATTGATCTCCTTGCAGTCTTGAGCCTACTTATAAAGAATTCACTGTCTTCTATCATCCGTGACATTCTATTCTTATGCTCAAGAGCTTTTTCACGTTCCTGTTGCATGGTGGTGATCTGCAACACATTCAAAGTCAAATCAAATCAAGTCAATATCCTGTTGTATATGATGTTCAGGTTCCAATGCATAAAATTTAGCAGACTAAGTTTCACACTGAAGAAAACATTGAGGGGCCTGTTAACATGTAGTTCTTGACTTATGACTATTTCTTTAACAATCATTCAGAGTTATGACACTGAAAACAGTGATTTACAACCGGTCCACTTTATGACCATTGCAGTCACTCCGGGATTACATGATCAAAATATGGGTGATTGGCAACCAGCATGTTATTTACAACTGTTGCAGAAACCTGGGTCCCGTGATTGCAATTTGTGAGTCTCCCAAAGGGCTTCTAACAAGCAAAGTCAATGGGGAGAGCTGGATTTGCTTAATGAATGCAGCAAAAAGGTCATAAAATCAGCAAATTTAACTACATCGCTTAGCGACAAACATTCCAGTCCCAACTGTGATCCTAAATCAAGGACTACCTGTACTCATGGTTTTGCATTAAGTACATAATTTTAGCCATTATACCATATTTCATTGGAGAAACTTTACAGCAATGAAGTTAATTTACTTATAGCTTGCTTAATTTATTCTGTTGTAAGACATGCATTCTGAGGTGACAAAATTCCAAAGACACTGGAATTTTCCAATGCTTGCAGTAACAATAATGATTTTGTCGATGAAATGTTGCTAGTAGACAAGCAAATTAACTTGAAAGCTTACTAAAAAAAATAATATTACCAAGAATTGCTTCTTAAATAAGCAAGCGCTCCAAAATCTTACCCTTTCTTCTTCTTGCTGTTCCCAAAGATCCATATCTCTGATTCTTTGTTCTTCATAGGCAGTCTTAATCAGAGGAATTTCTTCTAAGCGTTTTGCTCTTTCAAAATAGTCAATCTAGATTTTAAAAAAAGTTGATTTATTCTTTTAAAGGTTGAGAAAACAAAAACGTTTTTAGCTTAGTTGTAAGTGCTGCTGTTTTCTGCCTATATCCACATCGGCTTTTACCTTTTTCTCCTGATTCTTCAGACGCTCTTGCAATTCCTTCTTTTCTTTTTCAAGCTGTTCAACCTGTTTTGCCATAATGAAGTCTGGATCCAATTCTTCAAGATCCTATAAATAATATTAAAACATAAAAGATTTCTAAAGGTGATGAAAATGTTTCTATAGTTTAAATATGCTGCATTTCCCACAATAAATTTACTGTTTTTCCTTAAATATTTAATATACTTATCAATTATTTTAATATCATAGAATGTAGTACCTTAAGTCAAATTGGGGAAAACACATTAAAGTCAGGAAACCTAATCCAGACAAGATGGAAGACAAGCCGCTGAATGGTTTAACTGGAAATACACACTTTAGGAAGAAACAGGAATGAATTGTGGAATAGCACAAGTCTGAAACCCCAAAGTCTGAAGTTGCTAGATCATCTTCTTCATGTTAGCATAGTGGGAACAGAAAACTTGCTTTCAGGTACAATCCTTTTATTCCTAACTGAAAAGATTTCAGGCAGCATGCCATAGACAGTGTGTTGTTTGAAAAAATTGCCCTCAAGAGGAGGCTAGGCCATAAATTAAAAATTCACTAATTACCACATAGAAATAACCCTTCTTACCTCAATGTCAATATCTTTGAAGGCCTTGGCTCCCAGCTCTGTCTTCTTAATCTGCTCCAAACGTTCACGAACAGTTTTCTTTTTAATTTGCTCATGTTCTTGCAGAATACGCTCTTTTTCACGCTCTTTTGCCTCCTGGCGCAGTCTCTCTTCTTCAGCTTTGCGAACTTTTTGGAGTTCAGCTTCACGCTGCTCAAGCTCTTCTTTTTCACGCTGAATGTTCAAACTCTCAAGACGTTCCTTTCTTTCTTCAATAGTTTGCCTGCGAGCAAGGATACGCTGATGTTCTTTCCTTGAATTTTTTAAGTAAGCTGTAACTGCCTGTTGATGTTGTTCTTCCTTTTCTAGCTGAATAAAGGTTAACAACATAACAAGATTATTTTTTGAGATTCAAATGCTACAAGAGACAATATACATTACTAAAATTCAGAACAATACTATTTATTTAGCTCAGCAGAAAAGGCAATTTTCAAGATTTTGTTGCTATAATCTGAGCGTTCTAGCACATGGGAAAAGGCTGTTTCCTATGTCATTGCTAAGCTATGGAATGCTCTCTCTAGCTAGGAAGGTATGTAAGTGTAGCTCCCACTTTTATATAAAAATGGTAAAAATGCATCTCTTTTACTCAGCGTTAGTCATTCACTGATTTTAATTGGATTAATTTAAAAATCGAGTTTTATATTTTTCTTTTCATTCTTGTAAATCATGGTTTTCGTAAGTAAAAAGGCAGAGGTTTAATAAATAAAAATTACTAATGTTGTTCTTCATGTTGTCGGATTAATTTTAATGTAGAGAGATATCTAGAGCAATATCATTCAAGGGTCTGATTTCCAATAAATAACTGAAATCACAGTAAGTTGTCAATCACTTGGAAATGGAAAAATCATAATATATCGATATCATGTTATAAAAATATTTTTAAAATCACTTTAATAAAATCTTGCTGTTTACTTAGAAATTCCAATTAGAATGCCATTTCCCATATTTTCTCCAATAAAAGTTAATATTAAAAGGTTTTAGTCATAGGAAACAGCTTTGTTCAGAAATATTCCAAATTTGCCCATCAAAGGAAAAACCTAACTAAAAGCTTTTGGGAAAGTCATTAAAATCTGCAAATAAATATTAGTCACTCATGATATATTTTATTGTACATTGATTAGTGTACCAATAAAAATTAACTCTTTTCTACTGTGAATTTCTTGATTCTTTTAGAGTTAAGTCCACCAATTACATTTTGAAGAGCTCTGGATATTACAATGGTTGTAAGTTTGAAAAATGGTTAAAAATCACTTTTTCAGTGCCATGGTAACTTTGAACAGTCACTAAACAAATGGTTGCAAGTCAAGGACTACCTGTAGTTGCTCCAGATCGTTACTCTTCTACATTCCTCCTTCCTCCTCCCACCTTTCAAGAAGGCCCTAATTATTTTGTTGCCTGAAGTAGAATAGCAAATAGAATAACTTCCCTGTATTATGCCTGAGACAGTAGCTTCACTCTTGGTTTACAAATGGTGTAATTCAGTTTTCTCCCACACATTTTGGGGTTACAATGACAGGTCTGCTTGGGACTGCTGTTGCTATATGATATAGTCACATGACATCACACTTTATAACCGCATCGCTTAGCAACGGCAATCCAGGTCCTTACTGCAATTTTAACCCAAAAACTTCCTGTGTAAGAATGAGAACTTTCACTGACCCTTTGATCTTTATGTCGGCCTGTTATGACAGTCCTGAATTCTGAAAGTACAATGAAGTCTGTCCTCAGGTTCACTCAGGCAGCCACCACCTTCTACTGAAATATAACTTTTATTGACTTAATTGGTAGTTTTGTTTACCAAAAGATTTTTGGCAGTTCACTCTGTTATATCCAGGGCACAGCATATAAACTCTGCTTGATCAGGGTCCACAGGATTGTCTGGGACGCTACACATCCTCTCCATGACCTGTTTCCCTTGTTAGCTTCTGGGAGGGGCTTCATGGTATCCAAAGCAGAACATCTAGATTCAGTCACAGTTTGTTCAATATAGTATCAACCTTATGAACTCTCAAGTTTCCTCTTTCCGCTATGTATTCAAAATGGACAGTGATTTATATTTATGTGTGTGCGCATGCATGTCTGTGTGTGTACACACAGACTTTTTTTGACAGCAGCAACATTTTTAATGTGGGCCAGCGTGCACAAAGTAAAAAAATGACAAAAAAAAATTACGTTATCATAATTAATCTGAGATGACATTTAAACATCTTAAAATAATTCATTTCATCTCCTTTTTATTTTCCAAGTGAGTTTTACCCATTGAGACTAGAATCATGGGAAGCACCCCAATTTACTAGAGAAACAAGAAATGTGAATTAGAAAGAAAAGAAGCAGCACTCTAACCATAGCTGAGCACATCAAAGCTTCCCCAAGGTACACAATACTTTTTAAAAGCAGACCAAAAGCTGTGATTTACCAATAGATGAGGTGGCTTAATAAATTCTAGAGCCTTTGCAAGTGCAGATGACATGGCTGTCAGCTGGTTCCTAATCTGCTCAGAGGGCATACTCTGCAGCTGAGGTCCAAGAGGAGCATCTTCTCGGGTGCAATAGTTTAAATCGGAACCAAAACTTAATGTTCGGGTGGTATGATCAATGCGAACCTTTAAAAAGTAAAGTCAGTGAAAATCAGTAAATAAAAAATAGTAAACTGCTTAGAGAGGGCTGTAAAAGCACTGTGAAGCTGTATATAAGTCTAAGTGCTATTGCAATTGCTATATTATTGCTCTTACTTAGAATGCTAAGAATTCATTTCAAAAACAGTTAATACGTTGACATATTATTTAAACACTAAGTTCTGTTCTATTTTTTGTCATCCAAACCTGCATATATGGAAAACCTTATTTTAAAATAAAACTGTATTCTGCTTTTAAATGATAACATACCTGCATGTCAACATACATCTAAGATGAAAACATTCTACCTTCTCAAACATGTTTTGGCAAAGTTGATGTCTATTTAACCAACTAACAGAATTCTATGTATGTACATTCAACAATAATTTACTGAGTTCCATTGAATAAGTACACCATAAACAAACAGAATTACAGCTTAAATATTGCAGCTCCACTTTCTAAATATGCTGCCAGAAATAAGGAGTTAAAATAAAGTTCATTCAGTAAGATATTGCGATTATATTCATTTATACTTTTAAATATCAGTAGTTGGGGAACATACTCATTATCCAGATTTTTCACTACTTTAGTATGCAGAAGGTAATTCAGAGTATAATGGGCTTTTGCTTTATACCTTTTTCCATTTAAGCAAAATATACTGAAACTGCTTGTTTGGGCTTCATAAGTATAAAGGTATGTGAGAATATCCTTGATGAATGAGGAGGGGAGAAGCTGTCTAGGAAATTATCAGGAAGAAATGGTAGCCCTCAGTTGCTTAAGATCAGGAGGAAGAAATTTATGAAAAACCCACTCTAGTTGATCAGGTAACGGAAAGTGAGGGGAAGAAATTTGTATTTTCAGACTTGCAAGTTTCTGTTAATGTAGCCTTACAATGAAATAGAATTAGATCATCCAGTTATGTTTCCTGTCTGGTTTACCTGGAAGGGTTGACAGTAAGTTGTAATACCTGCTACTTTCTGTTTTTAATAATGAAAAATTCAGATTTAAAGAAAAACAATGCATGAATATGACTCTTGTGCATATCACTCACTTGTAAATCACAGTGTCTGGCTGCATCAACAATGGCACGTTCTAGTTGGAAAGCATCCACGAAAGGAACCAAAGTTGTCAAGCGAGAAAATTCAATGCTTTGATAAATTTGAGCCACCTGCAAAAATACAGAAATATTCATCTCTTTCCAATAAATCATACCAGTTTCCTAAGACTCAAAATTTTTAAAGAACTCAATCAACTTTAAGAACTTCAAGATCAAGAATAATTATTCAAATATAAATAATACTTGATATTAACAATTACCATTTATTAAAAAAAACCTATCACTATTTTGAGCAGCAACCATGTATGAAGGAGACTGGCAGCAATTCTAAATGAAGCAAAGCCGCTAATTAGCCTTCACAATCTTCCTTTAGCACATCAGAAATAACACTGCTTACCAGTGTAAAGGAAGCAGGTCAATGATATGTGCTTTAGTATCAAAAGACCTTTAATGCATTCAGATACATAAATTAATAATATGATACATTAAATATGCATAGTGAAAACCGTTTAACAATTACAATTCAATATTTTAAAAGTATTGTTTTACAACCATACCTGCTGAAGTAATCTAAGGATGGTGTTGTTTTGCAGATGAGGAATATATAATTGCAATTCTGGCTCTTTCTCAGATTGATCTCTTACCCAGTTTAAAACCTGCACAGAACCAGTAAATGGTAGTAGCATTGATTTTGACAGTTAGGTTTTCTCACTAGATTGCTCAAACTATTTATTTCCAATAATGCACTCATATTACAATATTAAAAAACTTGTAAATCTTGGCCAAATTATCATTCATGCAAATCTCAATCTCTCTCTCTCTCTCCGTCCCTCCCTCCCTCTCTCTCTCTCTCTCACACACACAGACATGCAGAAAGAGAGAGCGCACACACAAATGACACACATATGAATGATGCACTTGCTTCTCACTTGATATGCTACAACTGCTTTCTCAGTAATACATAGGAACACACTTCGAAATGAAAATTAATGCAAATTGAGACAATCACTGAAAAATATGCATAACATTTTCTAGGAAAAGACTTAAGGTCACAAATATTAACTAGTTCAGTGCTGATAGTAATTTCACTATTTCAACAAGTATGTAACAAGTTTAAATGTGTTTAACTATTATGTGTAAAATGTGTTTAACTATGACTACTGTATATATATAATACACTAATTAACCATCATATATAATAAATCTTAAGGAAAAAACAGAAATATACTGTATTCTGCAATTGTGAAGGAATTCTAGATGTCATAAGTACAGTATATTTGTGAACAAGAGATAACTTCTATTTCCGTGAATAGTAATGAAACATAAAATCTTGCAATTGTTTTTCCTACATCACCTCAATACAGTGAAGAATTAAAGATTTGCTGTGTTTGATCCAGTACCAACTGTGTAAATGGGAAATTCATCTAACATTTCATTTATTAACTTCTGAATGCTGTGCATACTTTTAAAAAAGGTAATTTCTTAGAATGAAAACATATTGAAGAATTGGCAACAATAAAGACTGTCTTCATTTACAGGTTTTTAAAAAGAAAATCTATCAAGCAATATATAGGATCAATATGGGACTTAGGTCCACTAAGGCTCACTTAGGCTCACTGTTGTGAGATGGGAAGCTGTATAAGTTAAACAATAAAAAACAATCACATGATAATCAAGATCTCACACTTTTTTTTTGCACAGTTCAACCTAATAAAAAAATCATTTATTAGAAACCATAATTTGCATTGGCACCTATCTCAAAAATCTTACCTTGCATACGCGGCCACATAACTTCAGTGGATGAAAATCTACCTCAAGCCAGTTATAAAGTTCTTTTACCTCTGGGACCACATACTGAACTACATTAAATCTCACCTATGAAACATGAATTGAAAACAATTGTTAACGCGAATGCCTTTTCTCAGATGGGGTTTCATACACATGCAGGCACATTTTAATACTTAAGATTACAATGCACCGGTAACGATATTAAGCATATTCTAATTTACAAGTAATTCAACATCTCTATATGCTAGAAGGGCTAAAATGTCACTTCCTGAAAATAAAGTCTGCATAACATAAACTAGCAACTGAAACATGTTTATGGAAAGTACTTACCATATCATTAATAAGAGAAATTCGAGTAGGAGGAGCCTGAAGTCCTAACAATGTTGCCAATCGGCGTTGCTTTTCAACAATTATACCATCCATGTCCAAAAGCCGAGCAATGTCAGTTCGTTCAGGAGTTATTGGAATTGATAGAGTAGCCAAAAGCACTCTTGTTGACATCCTACAGACAAAGAGAAAAATAAGATGATTTGACATAGGATCCCTATTGTTTACATTTAATCAGTTAAGAAAGCGTCTTCCACTCTCCTACCTCTACATTTTTTTAGCTAAAACAGGGCACTCATGATGCCAATAGCACACATATGCACAATCTATATATTTCTCTCCTCCAGCCATATACCCTTTTATCTTTTTGGGCCTTCCTGAGCAATGTTAGATATATGCAAAGAATAGAGCAGAAAAAATTCCATTGTTGTTTATTATAAAGTCCACTGAAATAATATTGGATATAGCTAAATGGAAGTTCAAAACTGCTATTAATGATTCCATAAACAAAATTGCTCCAAGCCATGGATTTTCCCCACCTCTGCATCTCTTCTTGTGTGAGATTTTTTCGCATTTCTCTTGAAAGATGATAAAGACGATGAAGTGTAGATGCATGAAAGAGGGCATTTCCTGATTTCCAAAACACAGTAGAAACTTTGTGGTAATAATTTGCCATCAGCTGGGGCTTTGGTGGCTTTTTGGACAAGGAAAATAGCCCATGTATATCTTCCACTGCTTTAAAAGCTTCCTAAAAAAAAGGACTATATGTCAAATTACCACAAGGAAAAAAATTAAGGAATATCACATACTGCCATCTAATAGACATATTTAATATATATTTATTATTATTCTACTTGAATCTAAGAACATTTATTTGGAAAACCTCCATTACAAATAAATTGTATATCCATTTATTTTTAGCACTCAAATTTGCACTTATGGAATTAATTCATCCCCCATCGTTGCCTTATCCATTGATAAGGGCAATGGTTAGGAAAGAATGATCAACCTCAAATTGGGAAATATATTGCACAGTCTCTCACAGTATTCAACTGAACAGAGACAATTTGGTCTAGTGGTTACAAGTACCAGGGAGACCATGAGTTCTAATTCCACCTCAGCCACGAAAGGACAGCTGGCTGACCTTGGGCCAATAACTCTCTCTCAGCCCAATTCACCTCACGGGGTAGTTGTTTTGGGAAAAATAGGAGGAGAAAGATCTGTTGGATGTCTGCTAACTTTATTTGTAAAAATAATAAAGGCAGGATAATCATTTTTTAAAAAGAAAAAATTTAATGCAATTAGAGGTCAGAATAACTCCAGGCTATGAGGCAGAACTCTTGGAAGGAAGATAGCTGGAGCACTAAGTCAGAATTGGGAATGTTTAACTTTTTTAGAGAGGGCTGTAAATGTAAGTCAAGTAGGAGAAGTTATGTCCCAAGGCATTAAATGCTCTTTGGTTTTGAGAGGATAAGAACAAGTTTTTAAAATCCTAATGCTTCTAAACTCTATCTCTCAACCTCCAAATAATGTACAACAATCTTCTCCTGCTCATTGTCTAGGGGTTTCTTTCCCCTTACAGAAGTTACTCTATCTTTATGTTGAAGTTTTCTTGGCAGCTCCTAACTTCTACAATGATTTTGCTTCAGAAACCTAGGAGCCTGCCTACTGCTTTCTTAGTATTTTAGTTCCCATCACCGTGATCTCTTTCACAGTCATCTTTTGAGTCCTCTTTCTGTTTTCTCTGAAATTTATCCACTATCCTTTCTCCTCCCATTCTTTTCACAGCCTTTTTCCTTTGCCTTAGAGGCCATGTTCTTGATTTACATCCTGGGCAATTTAAACAATCTTTGCATTAAAAATGACTCAAATCCATCTCCAGGATCTACTTTTGGAGAAGGTGCACATGCTAAATCTGAATATATATCTTAGTCAGGCACCTGAATTTGTTTCAGATCAATTCTAATCATTAAGTAGAACAGAAATAGATAGTAAAGCAATTTCAATAGCTAACTAAAATGCCCCAAAGCATAAAATCAAATTTAAAATTAAATTGAAGAAAGAAAGTGAAGATATATAAAATTGCTTTGATATTGTATTAAGTATGTACCTGCCACAATTCCATGCTGATAGCACTGTCCAATTGTACAAGCCTAGTTTCCAAATGCATTGACTGACTTTCTGGATTATTAAGGTTGATTGCTGTACTCTGATTGTGATGACGCTGAATTTGACCCAAATGCATTCTTAAGTTGTCACAAAGTTTACGAAATTCAGCCTTACGAGTATATTGCAAACAGAACTTGAAAGCTGCAAGATTAAATTATTCCAAATTTATATTTTAGCACTTATGAACCTGCTAAAAATATTACTGACATCAGTCACCTGGAGAGTTATTTCTTCCATTTATTCTCTTAATGAAAAGCTATTTTTTTCTTTTAAATTGCACTGTTAAAATGTTTATCAGGAAAAGATTCATTGTTTAATTCATTGTTTAAAAGAAAGTCATTCTATCAGAAGTTGACAAACAATCACATACATTTTACACAAAGATACTGAAAAGTGTAATGTTACCTTGTTGGGCAATATCATGATAGAGTCTCTCCACTCTGGAATTGTTTCTGAGAAGATCCAAACACTGCCTATATGATTCCCACAGAAACTTAACCCATGGAGTCAAAAGTAACCGATCAGTACGATCTTGGGTATCTTCCCCACTTACAGCACTTAAGAGAACACTAAGAAACAAAGAGTATTTTATATTGTATAATTGGATATTTTATCACATTATTCTTGCTTGTTACAACAGATCAAGTGACAATCAAGAAAAATTACAGTGCAGAAACACATCTATGAAGGACTTATAAAGCAAATTTTGGGGAGGACAGATATAAAATTGCCATGACTCCAAACTAAAATGTTAAAATACAATCTGACACAGATTAATCAGGAAAAAGATTCAGTTTGGTAAAGGCTTTATGTGAGGGGAGCCAGATCACAAATAAATAGGAAAATTAAAAAATAAATATATTTAATATGAACCAAATTAATGTAATCAAAAATAAGCACACTTTTACCTTTCTGGAGTCTGAATATTATCAAGATCTTCTATATCTAGGACCATCTGTTGAGATTCTTCTTTAGCAGCTTCAGTTTTTTCTTCTGCTAGTTTTAAATAAGCTCGTACTACATCCTCCAAGGACTTAATATTCACCTGTACCAAAATCAGAAGAGCTAAAGTAGATTTTCTTAATCAGGGACAAAATCTATGTAGGAAATTCAAATTTGAATAAAATATATTAACTTCATGTAGTAATAAGTAAGACAATGAATGCCTTGTTCTTTTGTTCAGGTTCCAAAGAAGCCTATTAATAACAGAAACCAATTATAATATGAAGTATATCTACCTAGATGAGTCCTAACAAATTATTCTTCAAATGATTGTATCATGTAATAAGATACCAAAAATATATGTTCCAGAACCTGTGTATTTGTTATTAAATGATGATATTTACTTTTCAATTATTAGTATAATTAAACTTTAGAGGTTTTTACCTGCTGGCATATATTCTTGTATTGATATAATCCTTCCTTTGCCAGGTGGCTCTTCCGGAGGTCCACACACAATTCTAAGTATTTTAGCATAATTGGTTCGTGGATCTTTTGCCATGTTCGGTGTTTTTTACTTTTCATAACATCATACAGAACATCAAGAGCAGGTTGTTTCTTCCCAACCTCAAGAAATTCTAGAAAAATAAATAATGGTTAATGCTCAATTCCATTGAAGATTACTTGTGTATTTTTTAAAAATTAAGCTATAAAGGAATGAAATGCTACATATCGCAGGGATGGGCTGCTGGGGTTTGCATGGGTTCGGGAGATCCTCTTGCTAAGGGTCTGCCCAGTTCAGAGAACCTCCAAATCCTATTCCTGGCTGGCCCTGTGCACCCCTGGCTGGCCCCGCCCCGCCCACACCTCCTCTCCCAGGAGTCTCCACATGGTCTGTTTTGGATGCCAGGTAAGTGCAGAGGCCACACAGAGGTTCAGGGAGGGTGAAAAATGAGCCTCCTGGAAGTATCGGAAATCCGGAAACGGGCTTGTTTCTGGCCGCTGGAGGACCTCCAGAGCCCCGGGGGAAGCTGCTTTCGCCCACCCAAAGGCTTGAGGAAAGCCTCCAAAGCCCAGCAGGGTGAAAACACCCCCCACATGGTGCAGGAGGTTAACTAGGCCACGTCCACCATGGCCACGCCCAGCCAGCAACTGGGCAGAGAAGCCGTTGCTTAAAAATTTTAAGCCCACTCCTGTATATATGTTAAATTAAGTCTTATAAACAGCACCAGCACTTATAAAAAATAATCAGTTGTAAGTAACCAGCATAATTATATAATTATCCTGGTTATTTAAGATAATATATGTAAAATATATTTTCCTTTTTTTCTTTCTTAATTTGTTTGGGATTTTTTCCATTTTTCCCTTATCTCTGATTTCTATTATTTTTTCTTTAAGTTTAAATATTGCTTTATTAATTGTTAAATATAGTTAATTGTATATAATTTTAATTTTACAGGAAGGAAGGAAGGAAGGAAGGAAGGAAGGAAGGAAGGAAGGAAGGAAGGAAGGAAGGAAGGAAGGAAGGA
>JANHFQ010000993.1:85508-96408 GCA_032468035.1 Aparallactus werneri
TGAAACGGAGATGAGCACCGCCCCCTAGAGTCGGAAACGACTAGCACGTATGTGTGAGGGAACCTTTACCTTTACCTTTATCCCACTTCACTTGGCAGGAAAATCATAATGGGGAAACTTAACAACAAAGTATTACTGTTATTTAGCACACTCAATGCATGTGCTTTTTTACAAATTCTAATAGAGGAGATTCTTGATACAAGAAGAGTACAGTGTAAAGTTTACAAGGGAAATGGCAAAGGAAAGAGGAAGTCTAGATAAGGAAATACAGTGTATGATAATTTTTAAAGTAAATGTGCTTTTAGTTGAAATATAGGATTTGTTGCTCTGGCTATAGGCCAGAGACATGATTCATATTTTTAATAAAATTGTTCCAGATTAATGTCACATTGCAGATTAAAATACATGTATGTATGTTACCATAAATCTTAATTAATTTCCTGAACTATTAAGGCTTACATAATAAATGGATAATTTAAAAATGTATAAAGGTGGGCATTAAGTTGAATGCACAATTGGATCTGATTAACTGATCAATTTACTCCCTTGCTGCTGTTGGCATTCTCACAGTGAACATCTTTCCACCATAGAAAAAGATACAAATGGAGATGCTCTATGGGTTTGGTGTTACCCTTCTACAACGACTGCATTCAGAGACCTCTTATTGAGAAAATGCTGCCTTACAGATGAGAATAAACAACTTCACACTTTCCTATTTGGTCAGTACAAACTAACATGGTTTTACATTACAACCATGGAAATTCCAGAGGCTTCTACCTTGAAAAGGGTAAGATTGAAATTTGGAGAATGGAAACTTGACAGACAGATCTTATTTGCACATTCATTATTCTATTAAGAGATTAATTGATTATTATGTCTGCTGACCCCTTTATGGATCACTGCCTTGCCGTGGCAAAGGGGCTTGCGTAGTTCAATGAAGCTATGAGCTATGCCGTGCAGGGCCACCCAACACGGACAGGTCATAGTAGAGAGCTCTGACAAAATGTGATCCCCTGAGAAGGAAATGGCAACCCACTCCAGTATCTTTGCCATGAAAACCCCATGAACAATGGCTGCGATGGGTCGAACACGACTTCGCAACTAACAACAACAACAAAATGTCTGCTGATATCATAAGATAAGGGATATCCTATCAATATGCTGTATCTAGACATATAATAAAAGCATTTTGGAAAATTGTGATAGAAAAAATAACTGTGTTTTTATGTTTGCATCAACTGAAGTTAAACAGATGTTTGCATAATATTCAATATGTACTGGTCTGTATTATTATTTATTTATTTAAACTTGTATGCCACCCATTCCCGAAGAACTCCGGCCAGCTCACAACAAAATCATAAAACAACAGAAAAAATACCACAAAAACATCTAAAATCCATAGAAAAAAATAAAATATTAAACAAAGTGCTCAACCTTCGTACCATCTTCCAATCAGTCAGTGGCCCCAGGCATGCTGGCAGAGCCAGGTTTTAGTGGCTCGACGGAAGGTTAGCAGGTCAGGGATAATGTAGCAAGCATCCTTAGATTTTCAGTGATGTAGTAGACTTAATTTATTGTTTGATTTAAACATGGAGCTCCTGATGATGCTCAGTGGTTCAAAAAGAAAAAGAAAAGCAATGAATAATTCTGAACATCCTGAAGAAACACAAAAATGCCCCCAAATTTACACGAAGCCACTGGGAGAGGTCATCCGCCGATTTGGGGTGGGTTATCATCAGTATGCTGATGATACCCAATTATACATCTTGGCCCCAGAGATGCTCCCGAGGTGATGTCCCGGTGCCTGGAGGCTATAAAGATCTAGATGGGGACGAACAGACTTAGGCTCAACCCTGACAAGACTGAGTGGCTATGGCTTTTGCCCCCTTGGAATCCAGTGGATTGTCCATCATTATCTCTGGGAGGGGAAATATTACCCCCCTCAGATCGGGTATGCAACTTGAACGTTCTCCTTGATCCACAGCTGAAAGTAGAACAACACATGACAGCTGTGGCCAAGGGAGCCTTTCTACAGGTTCGCCTATTACATCAGTTGTGTCCCTTCCTGGACTAGAGACACTCCTTACAGTCACCCACACCCTTATCATCTCACGGTTGGATTACTGCAACGTGCTCTACCTGGGGCTGCCCTTGAAGAACATCCTGAGGCTGCAGCTGGTGCAGAGTACAGCTGCATGAGTCATTATGGGAGTACCTAGATACTCCCACGTAACACCTCTCTTGCGCAAGCTGCACTGGCTTCCAATTGGCTTCCGGGTGCAAATCAAGATGCAATTCAAGGTGCAATTCAAGGTGCTTTAAAGCCCTTCATGGCTTAGGACCAGGGTACCCTAGAGACCGCCTACTACCGCCATATGCCTCTCAGCGCCCAATTAGATCCCACAGGGTTGGACAATGCAGACTGGTGGGCCCACGGGAGAGGGCTTTCTCTATGGCTGTCATAAACCCTTTGGAACCAACACCTCCCGGGGGTCCGATCCATCCCTGACCTGCTGGCCTTCCACAGGGCGGTAAAACCTTGGTTCTGCCAGCGGGCATGGGGCTGATGATCCCTAGACTAGACTACCCAAGTGGAATGATAAGGAGTTAAGAATTGTGTTTTTATTGGATCTTAAATTATTGTTTTATACTCTGCACATTGTTTGTATATTTTATATTGTAAGCTGCCCAGAGTCCTCTGGGAGTTGGGCAGCCTATAAGTCTAATCAATCAATCAATCAATCAATAAAATACCCCAAAGCAAAACTGATGAGCTCAGCAGCCATCCTACCCCTAGGCCTAGGAGCAAAGCCATGTTTTTGGTAACATCTGGAACTGTCATCGGGTTAGGAGCTATACAGATCCTGAGGGGAATGCTACTCCAGACAGCAGGCATGACAACTAAAGAAGGCACACAGTGTAGATCCCAGTAGATGGCATTGCTTCATGAGCCCTTCAGAGGCCTTCAATTAAACAAACTGCCTGATCTTATTAGGCAGGCAGAACTATTGTAGATAAGCTGTTCTTCATTTAAGCAGTTCTTATTCGACACAAAGTTTTATAGATGACAACCAGTACCTTGAATTGCATCCAGCAGCCAACTGGCTACCTGCTTGCTTTGTAGCATTCTGGATCAACTATGGTTTCCATGTGGCCTTCAAAGGCAGCCTCATGTTGACCGTGTTGCAGGTTCATGAGGGGGACTGTTGCATAAGTGACTTCTTGAAGGGCCTTCCATTCTAGGGCTGGGCAAAAACAATGCAGTTAATGGACCTGTGCAAAGGCCTGAACATTGAGTGTACAAGAAAGTATTGGGGTGTTAACTTTTTTTTTGGTATGTTGCATAGGTAACCCACTTTTCCATTGTTCTGACAACCAAAGACTTCAATCCGGAAAAGTATGCAGCCTTCTCTAGGATTCTCTGTAGGTGTGTATTGCTTGATATATTTTCTACAACTGCATTTTTATTACCGTAACTAAATCTTTTGCACAGCTATAGAAATAAATAAATAAAAATAAAATCTTTCCTTTTTTAGAAAACAGCAAAATGGGAACTAGAATGTGGATTTTAGACAGTTATAGGGCTAGATCAGTGTTTCTCAAACTTTGTGGTTCACCACCCCCTTTTAGAAAAAAAGAATGCTTAATGCCTCCCTGCTAAGCCCCACCTCCAGGCTGGGGGAGTGAGCTGCCCAAGCCCCACTTCCAAGGCAGGGGGGTAAGCTGCCCAAGCCCTGCCCCTCGAATGTCCCACCCCTTGCCTAGGGCACTGCTGGGAGTTGGGCAAGTAATGGTGAGGACGTAGGAATTAGTAGTAGTGAAAAAATATTTAAACTGAATGTGAATCAATGATGTGATGTGACAGCAATAAACAAACAGTCATGTCCTATGGGGGACTGCAGGCAACTGAGCTGACAAGAGGTGGCGGTGGCAGTGAAGCGGTTAACCCTGCAGGGGGAGACAGAGGGAGAGAGAGACAATGGCCATTCAGCGACTGCCTCTGATTGCCTGCCTCCTCCTCCTCCTGCCTTCCTCTCTCCGTTAGTTACCCTGCCTGTCAGTCATGCTCCTTCAGGCTCCTTCTAAGACTTAGAATACATGCAAGCTCATTGCGCAGGCGCAGCATGGCTAAATCCTCCACCGCCCACTGATTGGTTCCTGGCGCCGCCTAATTTCACATGGAGCTTCCAGTGCCCCCTTAGAATGCTCCAACGTCCACTAGAGGGCGGTACTGCCCACTTTGAGAACCACTGGGCTAGATGGACTTGAAAGAATATCTCCTGTGCAGTGTTTAAAAAAATACAAAGTAATATAGGAAGATGTTGAAATTAATTGTAAGAAATCCTCTGAAAGGAAAGTTGATTGGGAAATAAGCAAGACAATAAGAGGGGACTTGAACGATGGCTAGAGGGAACCAGAGAGAACAAAGGAGGAAGGAGCACCAGTCACATTGTGGGGTTTAGTGAGTCTTGCAAAAAATGGTAGTCGGTGAATGTTTGCACGGGTAAAAAAAACCACTTTATATTTATTCTTTTTGGCCCAGATTATTGAAGCTCAATTTATTTTTCAGAATATACCTGAAATATGGAACCCCTGTAAAAATGATGGAGAGCTACATTTCTGTCCTTACAAAGGGGATTTGTCAGAGTGAAGAAAATGGTTCTTTCCTAAGCAAAGATTTTGATATCAGAAAAGCTTATCTTGCAGGCTCAGTCAAAGGTGAGATTTTTTTTAATTTAAAAAATATCAGTAAAATTGTCCGGGCTAAAACTATGCACTCTTTAAAATAAACTCCCTTTCTTTCAATGAAATTTATTTCCAAGTAAGCAGACCCTGAAAGCACGACAACCATTGCTTTCAAAATACTGGTTGTGCTCACCAGCTTTTTCCTCAAAGCTGACATCGGTATTAGAGGATTCTTGGGGGTCCCAAGAGTTTTTCAAGGCCTGCTTTGGGTTTCCTCTTTTATGTCCTCTCCCTCCAGATGGTGAGAAAAATAACACCCTGGCATAAATTGAATTGGTGGGATGGTTTTTAATAAAAGCCAGCTGGCCTGACTTTTTCAAAAGCAAAAAGATGTAAAAGATACAGAATGTTTGTATTCTTTTAAAAAGTAAGATAAATACCAGGTTCACATGTTGTTAGTTTGGACATTGGAGCTTATAAACCACGGCTTGGCATGTTAGGCAAATCTAATCAATTGTGAGTTAAACAAGCCATGACATAGATGTAATACCAAATTGTAGCTTGATATATCTAATAAATACTCTGTAAAAGCTGAACAAATTTTGCCTCTTCCTAAAAAGTGAATTCAAATAAATTATAATTGTTTGTATAGTTGTGTTGTTAATTGTACAGAGTTCTATTATGTTATATTAAGATTCTGTTTAACTTCCTAGATATAGTGTTTCAGTTTGGAATGGAAACAGTCATTCTGTATACTGCGCTCATGTTAAAGAAAAGAATTGTAGTATATCATCCAAGAATAGAAACTATCCTCGAATTTACAAGGTAAAACACATTGATGAAATAAAAGGTATTCCTTCACTTAATTTCATTTTCAAGTCATTTCACTTGAAATATGAGTCCTTGCACTTCATCTCTGAGGCTGTAGGCGGCCTTGCTTGGTATCAACATTAAACAGTGGTTTAACTTTGTATTGTTTTCAAAAGTCCACTGAAAGTCCAATTCAAAAGAGCTTTTATTTTACCCTTCCGTCACCTTCAGTTTCAGGATGTCCTTAATGTTGATTGTACTACCAACCCACGTCCTCTGTTACCATGTCGTCCAGGAGTGTCAAACTTGCGGCATCACATTGTCGTCACGTGATGTATCGTGACTTTTTCCTCCTTCGCTAAACTGGGGATGGGCATGGCCAGTGCATGATGCATCCAGCCACGAGTTTGACACTCCTGATGTAGTCAGTAAAATTAATTCACAATGTCAAGCTTTTTATAGCACATTGAAGGAGTTATCTTTGATGGTTAAGTACCAGGTTAGAAAGCAGAAGGCCATGAGTTCAAGTGCTATTGAAGCCAGCTGGGTGACTTTGAGCCAGTCACTCTCAGCCCTAGCCACCTCACAGTTACTGTTGTGGGGAAAAAAGGAGGAGAAATGTTTAATATGTTTGCCACCTTGAATTATTTGTAAAAATAATAAAGGCGGGATACAAAAAAATAAATGTTTGTTGTATAAAATAGTGCCTAAATAAAGCAGCATCAGCTGTGAAGTCCTTGGTGCTCTCTGATTGTTGTCCTGAAGAAGTTTCAATATCTGTTGAGGTAACATCTTCAGTGCTAGAAGGAAGAGGGGTTTGCTCTCTGCACATACAGTAGTTTGCGCTATCAGTTTTGGTGGAGGTATTGGATCCCCCAGTGCAGTTATTAAATCTGATTATGATTTATAACTAATTTTAATTGGACAAAACTCTTTGATAAGCCATTGCATGAAATGAGTTTGTTTTGAAACAGGATACAGTCTATTAAAATAATTGGTCATATTGAATAGTGTCAAAGTAATCTCTTTGTACTTATGCACTATTGTGGGTAATCATTTTGTAAACTAAATCGTGATTTATAGATTCTGTAAAAGCAATGCTCAACAGTGCTGACATCTTCAAAACATTTCTTAACACTTGATGCATTTGGTTTTTGTAACATTCCAGTTTTAGAGGGGTTCCACAGTATGCCTTTTGGCCATGCAACCTTCTATATAGTACAGTGGAACCTCGATTCACGAATGCCTCCATTCGCGACCACTTCAGTTCCTGACCAGAAATTCCAGCCGAGTTTTGAATTGGTTCACAATTCAAAACTCGGTTCACGAACAAAAATTGTGCTGGTTTTTGCTTCTGCGCACGCGCAGACAGTGTTGTGGTGCGCACATGCGCAGAAGCGTCACTTCGGAACACAACCACTTCGGAATGTGACCGCAGTCCAGAAACAGATTGTGGTCGCATTCCGAGTTTCCACTGTATATTATAAAGAAATGTCCTTCCATCTTTTGGATGACTTACTATTTATGGCTGAAATTATGTCATATCATTTAGGATCCTTATTCCCATTATAAGGTAGACAAATAGAACAAGAACTGTTAGTGCATCCTAAGAGGAGATGATATGAGCCATTGCATTAAAATAATATAACTTTTTTCTTTTAGGGCATTGCCAGCATTAGTATGGCACCGAAAAGATTGGTCAATTCTTCATTCATACGTACATCTGAATGATGATGAATTAGAAGCATTAAAAATGTGTCCAGGTATTACTGATAATGGATATCAATCAGCATTATATAGCAGAATGACTAAATTAACTTTTGTGGTAATAGAAAAAAGTTCATTATTTATTAAATCTATATAAGTATCCATGCCATTATGGCCAGATAATAACATATTCAAATATTATAAACAATATTAGCAAAGGGTCACTGCCATAGTCACTGAGGACAAAGAATTGACTAAGGCTCAGATGTTTGGAAATTTCAGCACTGGACAATTCCTCCTATTTATCTATTGCAAAAAGTAGTTGCTTGGAGTTTCTTGTGGAATATGAATATAGAATTTGATATCTATTATTTATTAGGTAAATTCCTATGATACTGGTAGTTGTCCAATGTTAGCATGAATGTTTAAGACTATAAAATTAATATAAGTCATTTTAAACTTCTTAAATTCATATGAAAGTGATGGAAGAGAATATTTGTAGCTCAGGGGGAAATCTAGGGTCCTTGGTACTCTGAGTTTATTTTCTTGCAGATGTTTCATTACCAAGCTATCTAATATAATCAGTGCGAGTAGGGAATGTGGTTTGCTATCATTCTATATACTAGTGGCTTTCCCTGTTAGTATTGGTGGGAGTGTTTTTGGTGATTCCTTGATTGGGCTGTTTTCCTGTCTTGGTAGTTCCTTGATTGGGATATTGTTTGCTTATTAATTATTGATGTGGTGTGAATCTCTGTTTATCTAGGTTTTGATTGCTAATGAGGCTGTTTTTTGGTTTGAGTCACACAAATCAGCCATTAACAGGCACCTAGAGAAAAATATCTACATACCATTCAAAAGAGATAATCAAAAAGCCAAAAAGGAAATAAAAAGACCAAAAGATCTCCTCACAAGAACTCACACCCAGATGACCAAAGATTAACACCAAGATTAACATTACATCAACAATCCAGAAGCAAACAATATCCCAATCAAGGAATCACCAAGGCTACTCCCACCAATACTGACAGGGCAAGCCACTAGTATATAAAATAAGAGCAAATCTCACTCTCTATTAGCATTGATGATGGTATCTAGTTTGGTAATTAAAGGTCTGCAAAAAAACAACAACAAGCTCAGAGCACCAAGGATCCCATATTAAAGTACTTCTAGTGAGAATGCTTTTACTGAAACTACTAAAATCTTTTCTTATCAGGATACATTGCTGGATGTATAGATTCAGAAGTGAACAACAGGATAGATCTTTATGATGTATATGTCAATCTGGCTGAAAGTGAAATCACCATTTCACATCAAGCAAAAGGTTTGTAGGCAAATGTCATCTACTTTCCTCATAGATATATAGATGTCTTTGTTTGCATATGGAATGTGTTTCTGGGTGGCTCACTACATTATAACATAATATGTCAAAAATGTTCATTATAATATCTTCCATAGTCATTAAAAATGATGTTTTACTCCTATTACATCCAAGTTCAAACTGGGCTTGTGACATGTTCAATTAAGTTCAATCCTTTTCTTTTCTGACAATTCATTTCCCAGTTTTCCTTAGAAAACAAAGAAGACTCGTTAGATTGATTACTAAGAGGAATCATTTCTGAATCAACTCTGGAGCAATTCGAGAGATAAACTATGATTATGATAAAATTGACCCCAGAGCACTGGGAAAATTCCTAAAAAGTAATTAAATTTATGAGGTGCCTAAGGCCAAAAGTCTTAATTGGCATTTTTCTCCCCTCTGGAGGTCACCAGAACTGGCTACAGGTAGTTCTCATTTAGTAACCACAATTGGGAATGGCAACTCAGTTGCTAAGCAAAGCAATAGCTAAGTGAAGCCATATATTTATGATATTCTCTCAGTTTTCCTTTGCTTTATAGACCTGTGAAGGTTGTAAATGTGAGAAGTGGTCGTAAAGTTAATTTTTCACTCCCGTGAACTGTCGCTAAGCAAGGACTACCTGTAGCATCACACTGACTAGAAAGTGATCTGATCATGATAAAAGGTTGATGGAAATGTCCCCCTCTGTCAAATTTGTTCCAACTGCTGAGGTAAAGACAAGATGTAATGCATGGCTTCCTGTATGAATTGAGCTCTGGTCTCCTAAGGCAAGCTCACAATTGTCATGATGGCCATGAATTTCAACACCAGACCCCACTCCCTCAGGACTAATATTGGAAGGAGTCTTCTACCAGCAGTGAGATCAAGCAGCTAGGCAGAGAACAACTGGGCTGCAAGATGAGCAGTATGCTAGCAGAACTCCTAGTGTCCCTCATGACCAACCAAAAATCTATATCTAAACAATATCCAGTCAGATGACCATAAAAATCTCCAAGAGAAATATTACAAGCCACCTTCCTTGGTGTTATAGCTGTAGGCATTTAAAGCCCAGAACAAATGTTTTTTGATGAGGAAACATCTATGTTTTCACCCAACCAGGATTTAGTTTATTCACGTCAGTTCTACCTTGTACCTAGGTTATGGAGGAGCATGAACTTATTACTAGTATTAGCAGATTGAAGCCAATTTGGCATCCAGGACCCTAGGATAAGGCCAAAAGGCAAGAAGAAAAATACTTGTGTAATGACATTCTATCTGCCCATTACTGTTCTAATTTTCCTGTCCTCTAGTCTCCCAAATGTGAAAGGTGGTGTGGGAGATTTCAATATCCTGCTCTATGATGTAGTGCATTCCTCTGTTCCATACTCAGAAAACTGTTAACATAAGATGGAATGAACTAAGATGTAAGCTTTTAGTGTCAATGCTAATTTCCTGACCCAGACACATGGAAAAAGATAATGAAAAATACTTAGTTAAAAGAATGATTTTGAAGAATTAAAAGTTGTTTTGCTAACAGTAGAATTTTCATTTGTCTAGTTGGATAAAAGTGATGCCACCATACACTATTCTTTTCTGATTGGGAGAAATGATGCTACTATACAGAAGCTGAAGTAGGGAACCTAAAAGAGAGAAGAATGGGGGAATTCTATCAGTTCAGCTCTATTCTTAAATTACAAAGAAGCAAAATTTTAGCATTGTCATTGAACGCAGTATGAAGAAACCTTGATTTAGAAACGCGTACCTTTTGTGGGGCAGGGTGGTCTTTTGTATGGCAATGTGGTCTTTTGACCCAAATTCTGTTGTTGTGATTGCAGTTCTTTTTTGGAGTTATATTTTATTTTCATTTATTTATATAAACAAATGAGTGATGGTGTACTTCTCTTTCTTCTCAGAGGCAATGACAATGGGAAAATTGCATAAAGAACTTGGTCAGCTAATTGTTCAGTCTGCAGAAGATCCAGAAAAGTCAAACAGTCAAGTTATAAAGGTTAAGCTTCTGTATTATTTGTCTTTAATATTATTTTGTTGTCTAAACTACTATGCTCCTGGTTTAGAATTACATTTATTAGTATTTAAGCCAGGGTTAAGATGGTTTAAATGACTGACTGAGCTCTGGCAAAACTTCAGGCTACGTGTCTTTCTGTGGAGGGTGGAGAAGAGACCAGCTTTTATTTTAAGATTAAAAACCTGCTGTTTTAAACAAAGCTGGATAACATACCTGGAACTGACATTAATTTGATTTAAAGTAAGCCATTGTTTCTTGGTGCTAATTATTTACCATAATCTGGATATTTTAATTGGGGTCCAGCATACAGAGGAAGGAACCTAGAGCCACCTTTG
>JANHFQ010000993.1:191067-206572 GCA_032468035.1 Aparallactus werneri
TAGTTGGCCTCCTGGTAACTACACAGTTTCTCATTTCAACAAAAAACTACCCGGGCAAGGCCGGGTAAGCAGCTAGTATTTTATAAAAGATATCAAATTGTATAAGCCAGTTTTCTGGAATTTAAATTAGTATCAAAATCAACTAATATCTAGGCAAAGTTATTCTCATGTTTGCTTGGGAGATTGGAAACACATATTTTCCATACGTAATTGACTGATATAATTGACAGACCATTAAGTTAGTGTCAACTTTTAGCAACCACATGGATCATTTTATGGCATGGATGATGTTGGGGGGCAATTGCGGGGGCTGAGCCAATGGCAGTGGCCTTTCACACCAGTCCGAGTTTTTAATGAGGGCCCCTAATCAGCCTTCCTGGTCTGGTTGTCCTCTTTCATTCAACTTCATTCCACTTTCCCCAAACTTTATATAGTGTTCTGAATATGATAATTTGAGGTGCATCATTTCTGCCCTGAAGGTTATGTCTCTTGGATCCACCACATTGGATTGATTTGGACTGAGGACTATTTGTTGGGTTTTTAAAGATATCCACAGTATTCTTCTCCCACCCAAAGTTCAAAGGCATCAATTCTTTTTCAACCTTTTGATTTTCTTCAAAATCCAGCTTTTGTTTCTATAAAGTATACAGGGAAAACCATGTGCATCACTATGTTATAACATTATCATCATTCTCACTATATGTAATAGATATTGAGATATTTTTGTGAAAAATAGAAAGGGAGAAGACAACCAGCAGCAAGGTGATAGTCTGTTAGAGTGGTTGGAGGATTTGAAGACAAGTTAGGGACAGATTGTCATGGAGAAATATTTCTATATGATTATTAAGATTCAGGATTCACTTTATGTCACACTATTTACCAACTGTGGGGAAATTACTTGTCCCTTTTTTTGTAGGTTTTTTAAAATGAAAGCATATTATGAATAAGTTCTCACAATAACTATAACACAAAAGATTGTACAGCAAGATTTAGTTCACTTGCTGCATTGGCTCAGGGGTAAGGTAAAATGACATTTGTTTATTAGATTGAAACCAGATACTAAGACTGGATTATTCTCCTTACAAATAAAGAGAAATTAACATCAACACTAATCCTCCACTCCATTTTGGTGTTGAGACATCTTTCAAAACCATTTTGCATTATAACATAAAGATGTGTATTTCAAAGAAAATCAAAAGTCAAAATCTTGCCAGGTGTGCTTGAGCCTTAAGATTGCTAAAGTAGCTTTTTGGATTCTGGCCATATTTATATGGTGGGTGTTCTGCAAGGAGTAATGAGCATTGAGCTTAAATTTCTTTCAGAAGGGAATACCAAGATGATCCTTTGTACTTAAATTTTATCAGTATGAAAAATTAACTCTTGCTATCCTCTCTTAGTTTTTATTTTTTTATTTGTTATTTTAATCAAATTTATACCCCGCCCCTCTCCAAAGACTCAGGGCGGCTTACAGGGTAGAATAAAAATACATAAAATGCTATATACAATTAAAACCAAATTAAATAAAACCCTGATTTAAAATTGATTAAAAGCTAAAATTAAAAAAACCCCTAGTGATTCCACTTGCAATGGTTGAAATTCTAGCTATGCCTCTTAGTCTAACATTTAATGGCAGCAGATGCAATGTTTATTGATTCAAATCAAACAGTGGATAAGTCCTTTTTAAAGAGTCTCCAGAATAGTATTTGAAGGGAAACAGCTTTTATCCTTTTAAAAGCTGGGTGGATTAGTGCATGTCCTTCTTATATTTAAATGGAGGCAGCTACATTTGAAAGTTTAACTCATCTCCATAAAAAGAGCTGTAAATTTGCTTGTGAACATGACAAATCAAAGTGCAAGTGGATTGCTGTGGGTGGCAAGCCCTCCTTTCTGAGGCAGAAAAGCTACTTAGGACTAGGTGAACTTTGAACAAATGGCCACTTGATGGCAATTGATACCTCAAAGCCTCAAATCAGTCATGATACCACCTAGGCATCAATTGTCATTTTATCATACAGACTTTTACTTGTTGTTCTTTGGTCTCATATTTCAACAAAAGTATGTACATTTTAACAATAACATGTTCATTAGCGTATAATTCTATTTATAACACAGTGTTACTTTGTTCGTAACCATAAAGTCTTTATTTATATATCAAATTTCTACATTGTCCATCTTACCTAAGTGACCTTGGGCAGTTTACAATAAAAATCCACTTTAAATCTTTCTAAAAACCATTGACAATAAAAACTTCTTTTCATTTGATTTTTACAATCCTTTAAGAAAATTCTAGCATATCATGGTAAGATAACAATTTATATTTACTTGTCATTTCTCATCTATAAAATGCTTCCTCGGCTGAAAGCTACAAAGAAGTTTTCAGGCAAAAACCCAAATTAAAAACCCACTCTTAAGTATGGCCTGTCTAATAATGATTTTTAAACTACATTTATCTTAGCTTTATCATTCCAGTGCCATCCAAATCTAAAATTATGGTCTTCTAGAACCAATAACCTTCTATTCCTTAACAACATCCATTTTTTTCATCCAAACTTAACAACAGATAACAAAAGTCTTCTAGCCCAATTGTCTTCTTTGCTTTCCATCGTGTTGCACCTCATATTTAACTCAAGTTTTCCCCCCTCTATACAAATTTAGATATATCTTCTGCCATTGTTTAAATGGTGCATCAATTTTCAAAACAATTATTGCCTGGAACAAAAATAATAATCTACCATAGTTGACTTTACCATTGACTTTAATCAGAGAAATTCTACCAACATGACAATTGTTTGTCCCATTTTGACGTATTTTTTAAAAAAAATTATTATAGGTCTTCACATAATTATTTTGAAATAACGTGCTATTCTTATTTGTTACAGTGATACTGAAATATTTTCAAGATTAATCTTGAAACTTGCTAATGCATCAAATTCAAATCTCATCTTCTGTCTCAAGTACTTTGTATGTGAAGTCCTTTTCAGTTTTTCAAATGGTCCTTCAAAAAAGATGACGGATAAAAATATATTTCTTAGCATCAGGAATATCTCTCATTCACACTTTAAATGTGAAGTGCCTTTGGAACAATTTTCTGCATGCTTACTTCATAAACATGTATTTTCCAGCAAATTAGTCATGGGCCTGATATACATCATCCCAGAACTATAGACCATTGTATTTACTTCATTTTACCTTCCTTTTAAGCATGAGGACTTAGAAATCATTTTGTGCTTATTAAAAGACAGCAGGAATTATGGATTTGTAAAAAAAAGATTGCCACCAAGTTCATTCTCTTCTGATAAATTAATGTTGCCAAGGATTTGATGATTTAGAATGCCTGTTTTTGCATTTATCCCAGTTTTTTTTTTTTTTTAATATTTAAAAATTTTTTTTAATATATTGGTAATAATTCCATCTTTAATTAAACAATGTGTCATC
Source organism: Aparallactus werneri (assembly GCA_032468035.1). Classification (NCBI taxonomy): domain Eukaryota; kingdom Metazoa; phylum Chordata; class Lepidosauria; order Squamata; family Lamprophiidae; genus Aparallactus; species Aparallactus werneri. Next base: position 194,503 of record JANHFQ010000993.1, read on the forward strand.
TGGGTACAAATATCTTTGTAAAATGATAATCAAAAATTACAATATTCATTACATTAGCATTAATTCTAGTTTAACAACCCAATATATATTTAATATACTGAATATAATATAATTTAATAGACACGGTGCCTCAGTGGCTAAAACGCTGAGCTTGTCAATCAGAAAGGTCGGCAGTTCGAATCCCTAGCGCAGTGTAACAGAGTGAACTCCCATTACTTGTCCCAGCTTCTGCCAACATGGCAGTTCAAAAGCATGTAAAAATGCAAGTAGAAAAATAGGAACCACCTTTGGTGGAAAAGTAAGCGTTCAGCATTTAGTCAAGCCAGCCACATGACCATGGAGACTTCTTCGGACAGTGCTGACTCTTGGGCTTTGAAACAGAGATGAGCACCGCCCCCTAGAGTCAGGAATGACTAGCACGTATGTGTGAGGGAAACCTTTACCTTTACTGTATTTTTAATATGCATTTTTCCAGGCTTGCTGTCATTACAGTCACCAGAAGCTCCTTTGGATATGGAGAAATTCAGGACACATTTTTAAAAAGGCTACAGCACTTTTAAAAAAAAAACAACCCATGGTATAGTGAAGGGTTCTTGCTATTAAAATAGAACAATGCCCACTGGAGTATTCTGTTATTGCAGTCCAGATACTACAGCAGCAGATGTCAAGTTGTACAAGTCTTTCAGCAGTGTTTTGATGATACACTGTTTTTCCCCCCTCCTGCATCCAGATTTCCCAGGACATTCTAAATCCCGTAGACCAGTAGTCCTCAACCCTTTCTTCACCACAGATCCTCCCTCCTTTAAATATCTTTCCTGATCCACAGACCATGGTCACAACCCTCCCCACAGACGTAAATCAAGATTTAAACCATTTCTTCAAACCTTTCCAGACCCCCTGGGACGATATTTGCTGCAGACCTTGTTGCTACACTTTCTATACTCCAGTCTCAGCCCACAAAATACTTAAAACTGGCACTATTATTTTAAAGGCTTGTGCAGTTTCAGCATGGAAGCTGAATGTTGAACAGTGATACCGAAGTGCCAACATCAGTATACTGAGCCTATGCTCATTGATCACTGCAAGGATTTAGAACCAACTATTCACTAAACATGGACCAGGTGCTAAAACAAACGTGTCCATGTAATCTTATCCTAGTGTTGAGTTTCTTTCCAGGATAAAAGGAAGAAAATGACAAGCATATATATAATATCACAACAGTTACAATATTGCTTATTTAGTTGTATTCTATTGCAGCATCTCAGTAGCAATAGAGCACAAATGGATGGATATCAGGTACAGGACATCCTCAACTTACGACTACAATTGAGCCCCAAATTTCTGTTGTTGAATGAGATGTTTGTTAAGTGAGTTTTGCCCCATTTTATGACATTTCTTGGCACAGTTGTTAAGTGAATCACCAAAGTTGTTAAATTAGTAACCCCATCTGTTTTCCCCATTGACTTTGCTTGTCAGAAGATCACAAACAATGATCTCATGACCCCAGGATACAGCAACCATATGAGCCAGTTGCCAAGCATCTGAATTTTGATCACATGACCATGGGGATTCAGAAAAGCTTGCAACTATGGTCCTAAGTCACTTTATTCAGTGCCGTTGTAACTTGGAATGGTCACTAAATGAACTGTTGTAAGTCGAAGACTACCTGTACTACACACATTTCCAGATAGCAATAGCACTGTATTTATATACAGGGCATTTTTCAGCCCACTCTAAGCAGTTTACAGAATCAGCATATATCGCCCCCAGCATTTTGGGTTCTCATTTTACCCACCCTGAAAGGATGGAAGACTGAGTCAACCTTGAGCCTGGTGAGATCCGAACTGCAGTTAATTGCAGGCAGCTGCACTCTAATCACAGTATCCTACAGACTGCATCACCACAGCACCCAGATGGTGGGAAAGCCTTTAGAAGGCATAATGCATTGTACTATTACAAGTAGCTATAAAGGACTCTGAAGTTTTCTGACTACTGGAAATTCTCCTGAGATAGCTTTCCTGTTTTGTTTCTCAGATTTTGACAGATTTTGTCCGCACACTTTTAAGCCTGTCTTTGCAATTGTACGGGCCAGAAGCAATGCATTTTTCCATTTTTCCTTTAATGGCAAAAAAATAAAGTAAAATCAAAATTCTTGGAATGTGTTTAATTAAAATCCCATACTAATTTCTCTGCATCCAGGGTATGATTTTTGGAAAACTGACTGGCTTCTATACCTTACCTTTATGAGTTTTGAAATCTGCAGCTTTCATAACTGGTTTGCTTTTTTTTTTAAGGTTAAAAAAATTAAATCATACACCCAGCCTTCCCAAACTGAACCAGATGCAAAAAGCACTCCAGTGTTTCACTTTCCTTCCTTCTCTTCTTATTTCCTCCAGAGAGAGATTATTACAGTTTATGTGACAAGCAACCAATAGGAAGATTTCTCTTTCGGCAGTTCTGCGAGACTCGCCTGGAGCTGGAATGCTGTATTAAGTTTCTTGATTCGGTGGTAAGTTTGTTTTTCTGAATGCTTCAAGAGTTGATTGTATCTTAGGGGCCTCTCTGTGCAGGTACAAAGATTTCCTTTATTTTTTTGTTCTTTCACAGATTGTACCTGCATAACTTTTGTAGTTCCACTCTTAAGCTTTCTCCCCTGTCTCCAGGCTTGTATATATGCATATTTCTGTTTTCATGTTTACTTGTGTCTGAATACATATCAGCAAAGTACAGGGATTCCTCAATTTCCAACGACAAACAAGCCCAAAATTTATGTTGTTAAGTGAAAACTTTGTTTAGTGAATTTGTCCCCTTTTACAAATTTTCTTGCCACAGTTGCTAAGTGAATCGCTGCAGTTGTTAAATTAATAACTGGTTGTTAAGTGAATCTGGGTTCTCCATTGACTTGGTTTGTCAGAAGGTCGCAAAATGGCTCCTGAACACTGCAACCATCATAAATGTGAGTCAGTTGTCAAGCATCTGAATGTGAATCTCATTTGGATACTGCAGTGGTCCTAAGAGTGAAAAATGGTCCTATTTTCAGTGCTGTTGTAACTTTGAATGGTCACCAAATGAACCGTTGTAAGTCGAGGACTACCTGTATATATTGCACTTACTGATTTGATTTAGTCCTCCATGTTCAATATGTAACTGAGGAGCCGTGTTGTCCCAGTGGGACTAGCCTATCCCAACTTGCTCCAGCAGCAGTGGCCTACTTTCGATCCCATCTGGCAAAGATAGTTTCAGCTGGCGATTCAGGAGAAAAGCCTTTTTTTTACTGTGGCACCTGCCATCTGGAATATATTCCACTTGAGATGAGGTTGGCCTCCACACACTTGGTCTTCTGGAGGTGCTTCAAAATTCAGTTCCTCCAGCAGTCCTGGGGCCCCAATAGAGGCATTCTAGACTGGAGGGGTTACTGGTGGGGTAGAGGGTAGGTCACCACTCCTGTATTACCTACCCTTTTGAGGGTTTTTTTTTAGTTTCCTATTTAATCCCCTTAATTTTAATAATTTTGTGCTACTTTTTTACCTTTTTATTATATTATAAGCTGCCCAGAGTCACTGTAAGAATGAGATGGGTGGCATAAAAATTAACAAATAAGTTACATTACAAATAGTTATATCAGGAATGGCTCCAGGTGTGCTGTAAAAAAAGCAGAGAGCAGCCTTAACAGTGTGATGCCCATAAAAACTGGCAGAGATTTGATTGCGCTGTTGTGACCTTCATTTTATTCTTTTGACCATCCCCTGTGGTCCAAAAATTTAGTTTCCGTCCTAATGTTGCTAAGATGTTAAAGTTACATCTTAGAACTTTAAAATTGGAGCTATTTAACATAGCATGCACACTAGAAGAAGCAAATCAAAATAGTCCAGAATTCAAAATCAATTGAAAAACGAATAGTTTTTTGTAATGTTTCAAAAGCTTGTCGCTGAGTAATAATGTTGTCAAGTAACTATCGATAATTTGGCTAATATGCACCTATATAGTATTACCTGTGGGACAGTGATTGAAGCTTTGGTTCTATGCACACTTAGTCTTGGAGTAAACTAAAGCACTAAACAGAGTAGAATTTACTCAAGCAAATAAATGTAGGTTCAGAGAGTACAAACTAGAAGTCCTTTATTGATTAGCTTTTCCTTAAATTCAGTTGGTAGCCTTAGGCAAGTCTCAGTCTATTTAGCTGAGCTACTCTCTTAAAGGTTAAATGCTTTGCAGTTTGTTGGATTACTGAAATAGTGTATGTCAGTGTTTCTCAAACATGGCAACTTTAAGATGAGTGGATTTCAACTCCCAGAATTCTTGGAGTTGAAGTCCACCCATCTTAAAGTTGCATAGTTGAGAAACACTGCTGTATGTGAAACACATTGAGAATTTTTAATTTTTAATATTTCTCTTAATATTAATGTTTTAAATGTCATAAGATTTTAATTGCTTTTAATTGTTCGATTGTTTTTAATGATTGTTTTATTGTTGTGAGCTGCTCTGAGCCCGGTAGGAGTTGGGTGGCATATAAATTTTAATAATAAAATAAATTAAAAATAAACTTGGTGAAACATCATGGTGGGGCGATCAAATGCCATCGGAAAACTAAAACTCGGGTCCCGATGACTAACTCAGATTGGATCCTGCAAAAAGAACAATATTTACTGCAGTTAGGTAAAGAACATTTTAGGTGGTTCTTTCTCTCCCAGCCCCATGTTTTTGATGAAATACTTCTGCTTTGGGAGGAATTGGGGAAGAGGACTATTGCAGGATGTTTCTATTTTGGTTGTTCCAGGATAGCTTTTATTTCTTCATAAAACCTTTGGGTATTGAGTGATAAGCCACATGAAACAACCTTTTGAAGCCAGCTTATATAACATAAACCCTTGTGAGTTGTTATTTGTTTTTAATCATCTGGAAGAAAAGTCAATAAGTCAGAGTTACATTACATGTCATGGGAGTTCCCCAGCCAAAATGGGTTGGACCTGAGGGGTAATTTTGATGGGATCTAACATATTCTGCTGTTAAGACTACAAAATATCTGAGCAAATGTACTTTATCAAGTTTGTGGATTTATTCCTTTATAGACTTAGACTTAGAATAACTTTATTGTCACTTTGATTGTACACTAATTGACATACATTAAAATGCATACAGCTCATAAAGGGTCTTCACCTCCAGTATAAACAGTATAGTTTCTAGGATTAATTAGTCCCACTTTAGATATGAAAGCCAGCTGTGTGGCTTTCTCTCTCAGCCCACTCACCTCACAGGGTTGTTGTTGAGGAGAAAATATGAGGAGGAAGAAATAGTAGTTGTATTTTCCAGCTTGGGTTATTTATAAAAATAATAAAGGCGGAATTAAAACGTTCAAAATAAATAATAACAAAGCAATTTTTCTACGGATTGGGCGGCCTATAAATTAAATTAAAGAAATTAAATAAATAAATATCTTTTCAAGTGATAAATAAATAGAAAATGTGGCAAAGGGAAACATACTGAGCCATAATGGTTAGGACCAGAATTGTGTTGGATTAAGTTATTAAAGTAATGGGGTCGCGATGGGTCGAACACGACTTCGCAATTAACAAAAAAAAGTCATAAAAATATGTCTCTGCCTCTGGGTATAGAAATGCTTAGACGCTAAAGTAGAAATATTTCCCCTTTAGATTAAATATATTTTGTATATCAGCAGGACTTTGGCTTTCTTGTCATGTGCTATTCTCTCTTTGTAACAGTCATGAATTGTGTCGGTTGAAGATAAGACTCCAGATTTTCTAAGCTTTTTTAAAATAGCTCTTTTATGCATACGATTTTTAATCTCTGAAATGGGTTCCAAAGGGTGATAATGGTGGGATGATGGAAAAAGCATCATTAAGATGCTATAAACATTCTTGTCTATTGGTGCTTTGAAGAGGAACGTGACCTGTGGCCTGATAAAATCTAAATGGACAAGAAATTTTATGAAAGAAGCTGCAAGTCTCTTTGTACTGACTTTATGGGTGTTTAATTGCTTCATCCTCTTGCATTTAATAGGAATGGAAGGGTTATGGTCATGTCTATTTTAACAGTCAGTGTGTTTCTTATCTAAAGCATGCTTATCTTGCAGTATGAAAATTTACTGTCATAGTGCCTATTTAATAAGGAAAATGTAATTATACTGCTGATTTCTAAAATATTCTGAGATAATATGATAAGAATGGCTGGTACATCATAGGTCCGTTTTTGAAGTTTAAAAAAAATGCACCTCTGGGGAATATAGAAACAGTTTTACTCTGCTACCAAGAACATTTTCATGGTCTGAAATGAAGAGGATATGATATTCTAAGGACATTATGCGGACCATCAACTGTTCAGGCGGCCATGAGAGTTTCCTTTGGCAAAATCAGGAATCTAATTATGCTGAACGTTGTTCCCATGAATGCATTTTTTGAATCGGTCGATGGAGGAGAAATAATTTCATTTCGATATTGACACATTTCTGGAAGTGCTGTGCATTTTAAAGAACCTAAGTAAAGTATTTGAAAGAGTAGTGTGTGCATTAGTGCACACGAAGTACCTTTCATCAAAACACTTTGAAGAGGCAGCTTCAGAAGGTTTGTCCCAGTTGCTTTGTCCTTCTTCCCATGTGATCTAATGACAGAAACAGCTTCAGATTTCAACACAAAGAGTGTATTTCCTCTTTGAAAAAGCAGTGAGGATCTTAGAACTTCATTAATTAATTAATTACATTAATTTCATGAACTGTGGAATGCCCTAAATGTAGCTTATGAAGATAAAAAACCAACATCTTTAAACCTCTTTTTCAACATTATAAATCCTAGATGTTTGTTGATTCCTAGTTAATAAGATCAGTAATGCCTGGAAGATGAAATAAATGTGTCTGTTGGGAGGATGGACAAAGAATGGCACATTCACACAGACATAATCACAAACATGTCACAATTTCCATTACCTGAATCAGACATCCTGATGCTAATACTTCATTGTGGCATTTGTGAGGTTGCATCTTTGTCATCAATTTGATATCACAGTGGTTTGATTTGGATAGCACTGTGAAGTCTTGAACATCTGGAGGACACCAAGTTGAAGAATGGACCTGTAGATCAATATTTTTGGAAGTGATGTAGAAAGGAATGTGTGCATCCAAAGAGGGAGGAGGAGGAAATATTTTTAATACAATTTTCTCCATATTTACAAATCTTTATTTTTCTGAATATTTTCCTTTTAAACATGTCCTAGATTCAAATCAGCTGTTGGTAAATTTAATAACAAATGCTACCATGTTTCTTAAATCATGACAATAAAGAAAAATGTAGTCTTTGACCTTATGGTAATTAATGGCTTCCAAATGCTTTCTTAAATAAACTGATACATTTTATAATGTCCTTGGTTATACATTAGTAGTCAAACACCAAATGTCCATTAGCATGGGCAATTCTGAAAATCAAACATTATATATTCTTTATCACAACAGCACCAATAATAAAGATGGAAAAAGTTCAGTAGAAAAGAAAGATAGAAAGAAATTATTCGAAATATAGTAATTTAAAGAAGAGTTTCAAGACTTCTGCTATTCCTTTTAACATACACTTTTTAAATATGACTTTGGACAGCTTTCAGAAGAAGATGCCTTCAAATAATGAACTGCCCTTCTTAAAATACGTCTGTAGCATCCTTCACAGGTGGGAAAATCTCTACCCACAAAAGCACTAGATTGCTAAAAGTACTGGTTTGCCCTTTAAAACAACTCATTATCAAACATGATTTATTATATTATGTCATACCACATTGAATGTATATTTTTACAGAGCCAAAGTTCATTGTCTGTCATTAATAAAAAGTAATTGGCTTAGCATTTAACTGGGAGACTCTAACCTTTGAAAATTCTTTTCACACATCCATGGAATTATAACCATGTTTAGACTGAAAATAGGAAAACTATATCATTTTAACTAATTTAAATATTAACATATAAATACACACATGATTGAAGATATGCACATAGGATATAGTAAACTGTGTGGTTCCCCTTTAATGTGGATCCTGCCTAGTTTGAGAGGTCCCACTTGGGTCTTCATTTCTAGCTTTTTTCTGTCCACCTAAGTTTGTTCCAAAATTTTTCATCAGACAGTTGACCTTTAAGGCTGAAGAGTATTTTGAGAGTGCATGTCTCATCAGGTAGAGATTTTCATAGTGCAAGCTACCTGATCTTTCTTGCATAGAGTTGCCATGGATTTAAATTCAAAACAGTTGAAAAGTATATTTATTGTCATTACAGTCCTTCCTCATATACATCTCCATGCATGATGAGGAGCAAATAAATATAGGGATTTGTAAAAAGTTTTATACCGCTAATCCAGATCTGTTCCTTTATTCCATGGGTTTATGTGAGGGGACCAATGTTTGTGCTATGTGGTTTGTATTTACAACCACAGGAAAAATTTATAAATATTTCTATATAATATACGAATACATGAACACTCATATTTATGCATGTGCAAGATACGAAGCACAATTTATCATTTTGCATCTTTTTTCTAGGCAGAATATGAAGTACTTCCAGATGAAAAATTGGGGGAGAAAGGCAAAGAAATTGTGATGAAATACCTCATCCCAGGGGTAAGGAACACTTGAAATCTTTTATGTTGCTGTTATGTCTAGTGAACATTTTCTCAATAGTATTAAGCTCTGCAACAAATGTTTTTAAAATTATGTGTGGGACTATCCTGGAATTATTTTTCCTGGTTGGACATTTCTATTCCACATGGACCATCAATAGATTCTGTACCAGTAAGTCATTTTAGCCTGGCATTGTCTTTGTATACACAGAGAGTAAATTATCTATTTTAACTAGATAATCAGTCCTCCATCTCTTTGCTTTTAATTATTCAATGACTCTGTTTTGCCAAAAAGTTCCATTATTTTTCTATGATCTATATAGTAGAGCTATGATGGAACTTTTGTTCTATAAAAGTTTGAGTGAAGCATGCATTTAAATTTACAAGACGTCCTCGTTGTCTCCAAGTTACCAAGTCAATGGAAGCTTCTGTATAAATGCAGAATCTGAAAAGTAGGCTTTTTCTAACACATGGCAGAGCTAAAAGAAATGAGCAGGTTTCAAGTAGACATAAAGTATTTCTCAAAGCAATTTTCAACAAACCACGTCACTTCTGCTGTGTAGAGCTCCTTGTTGAGACAAGTTGAAGTCGGTTTTTACAGACTTAAACGATAATGAACTTATTGAAGCCCAGGTATTTCACAGTAATAAAATTGATCTGAACATCATAACAAGAAGCAAATGACCTTGGAATAGTCATAAGAAATGTAATTTAGCTGCAATCCCATTATAGATATATTTTCATGTGCAAAATTAGGCTGAACTCTCTGTCAGTGATTCTTTCCATTTTCACAGAAGAAAATTTAATAATTTCTATAGAGTAGGTTTCAGTTTATTTCTGGCCCCTTTCTGTGAAATTACGGTAACTGCTGTCAATAAGCTAACCATTTTGTCTAGGAATATGTAATCTAATTAGTATGATGGGGTTATTTTTCTGAACAATAATTAAGTTATTAATAAAATTGTCATCTTCCAATGTAGTCTGCAGAATTTAGATTTTTTTTCATCCCTTTTGGTATTTTGATCTAGTGGCACAACTGTCCTTTTTTCCTTTTTCTACTATTCAGCTATACACATTGGGTCAGGTGCATTCACCATTCCTATGCAAGACTTTATCCATGTAAACATAGCCTGGGAAACAGTCAGTGAAATGAGAAAGGAGTTGAATATTTAAGTCTCCTTCTTAAAGAGGATATTTCCTACTTTTTAAATGTTAACTTACAAATGCAGATGATATTTCTAACCACAAAAAGCTTTGTTTGAGCTTCCTGGGGAAATTTTCCTATTAAAATGCATCACTTCTCATTTCATAGCCACATATGAGTTCTAGCAGTTACTTTTCCTCAAGACTGAAGCAATGGCTTTGCCATCACATTATCCTTTACAGCTCAGACATTCCCTTTCATCTTGTATGAGGGGGTCATTATACTTAAGCAAATAATTAAGAGACATTTGAGCCCTTGTCAACTTGGCTTAGATCTTGCTACTTGTAAGGAAGTATATGTGTGAATCTGTACCCATTAGATGGCAATCTCAGCAGGACATAGATTCTTATGAGTTAGTTTGATGTTAGCAAATGGACTGAGACAATTTACTCTGTTATTTTCATTTGCTTGTAGCCTCAGTGTCAGAAGCATCGGACCAAGGAAGTGCTAAGCCTTAAATACCTGAAATCCCTAGCCTTTCAACAAGGGTCTATGAGCATTGCTTAGATTTCTTTTCAGTAAAAACATGCCTGGCCCAAGGAACAACATCAGTGGTGAGATTCAAATTTTCCCCCTATTGGTTCTGTTGGCATGGCTTGGTGGGCGTAGCTATGCATTCGGCCAATCAGAGGTGATATTTGCTGGGTACAGCCAATCAGAGATGGTATTTGCCGGTTCTCAAAATGATCGCTACTGATTCTGCGGAACCTGTCAGAACTGGCTAAATACCACCTCTGAACAACATTATATCTCTTTTAAGAACATATTATTCAGAGCCGTGGTGGCGCAGTGGTTAGAATGCAGTAATGCAGGCTAACTCACTGCTCATTCCAGGAATTCGATTCTAAGAGGCTGAGGGCTAACTCAGCCTTCCATCTTTCGGAGGTTTGTAAAATGAGAACCCAGATTGTTGGGGGCAATATGCTGATTCTGCAAATCGCTTAGAGATGGCTGGAAAAAACTGTGAAGCGATATGTAAGTTCTATTGCTATTCTAAATGCTGCTATTATCCATTCATTAGGAGAACCAGAAATAGGAACCTACAGCATTTCTTTTTTAAAGTAGACTGTATTTTATTTTGAGAACCTGAAAGCTAACACAGGAAACAGATTAATTTGTGCAGAAAGACCATTTATCTTTTTTTTCCTAGACTAGAGCTTAAGATAGCATGCCTTTAGTATCATTGTCCAGTAGGACTGATTTCTTTTAAATTTTGAGAACGTTTGAAAACTTTTGTTTACTAAAAATCTGGATGAATTACCTAGGGTATTGTCTCTTCTCTTTATATAATGTAATGCAGTCAGCTTGGCCCAATATGTCATGAAAAGAGCAACTTTTCTCAGCCTGGATTCTCAGTCTGAAGCCAGGCTTTAGGGACAAATTCCCAGCTGAGCAAAGAAAAGTGATATTCCTTGTATTTTGCAAGAGATGCTGAGAGTATATCTCACTCTTCTCTGCAACAGAGACGCAATATTTCTGAACAACTCTTTAAATACATCAAAGAAATTTCCATTTATACTGTAAATATATATTTTTTTTAAAAAGAAAACTGTTGCATTCGAAATTCATTGCAAATATCTGGTTCAAATATTTTGTCTCATGTATTAATAACATCAGTGTAGTCATGTTAAGCAATAAGCCAGCTGTCTCATGTAGCAGTAGTATTTTTGGAGAGAAAGTTTACTTCTCAAGAAAAAATTCACACAACACTCAGTTGTCTTATGCCTATACAGGCACGTACACAAAACTGACACTCGGCATGAAGCATAGAAATGGTTTCTGCACTAAAATGACCATATGACTCAAATATCACATCTTCTGGAAAATTGTGTCCAAGACCTAAGAAGAATGAAGTGACAGTTCCCAGATATGTTTGAAAATTCTATTTTAAAATTCTATTAAAATCTATTTTAAACCCAAGTAACATTTTTTAAAGTACATAAATAAATTCAATACATTTATAAATAAATACAAGCCTCTTTTATTCCATGGACTGATTCAATTGTTCTGCTGCAATTTAAAAAAAAAGAGGTTCAAATTATCCTGATTCCAGTGACATGCCATATTTTTTGGAATATGAGACACACTTTTTCTCTTCGTAAAAGGGGATGAAAATTTGGGTGTGTCTTATACACCGAATGTTACCGAAGACCCACCCGCCCGCCAGCCCTCACCCTTGCATTTTCTCTGAAAAACCAGCACTGTGCCTCCTCCCGTCCCCCCACCCCACTCTTTGGCGCCTTGCAACCAGGCTTCTTCCCCC
>JANHFQ010000996.1:62824-77254 GCA_032468035.1 Aparallactus werneri
CCTGTGATTCATGAAGATCATATTACCAACCCCCTTCATGCCAGTGATTAACACACTGCCAGATATAGCATCTGACATTAATCCTGCCCAAAAAGATGGGCATTGCTGGAACAAGGTGTCAGGTTTCCTTGCTCCGTGTTCTTGCTCCTTGTGTTTACCCTTGAATCTGTGTTCAGACCTTGGACTGGCTCTTGGACTGTGCATCACACTTAGCGAACTGCTTCAACTCTTGTGCTGCTCAAGTCTTGCTAAGCTTGGCGACTGAACCCGCTCTTCATGTTGGCTACTTTAGTACTGCTGAAGGTTTGAATAAAGACCTCTAACTCATTGTACATGTGTGTGTGAGCAGGATAGCACAATTATTTATTTACATCACCTTTATTATTTTAACAAGTAACTCAAGGTGCTGGCCAACCACAACACTCCTTCCTTCTATTTCCCTTCAAACAACAACCCTGTGACATCGATTAGCTAAGGTGGATTTGAACTCATGGTCTCTTGCTTTCTAGTCTGGTGCCTTAACCACTACGCCAGACTGGCTTTCATTACACCATACTGGTTCTCTCTTATCTATGTGTTGCCAGCAAAAAGAAAGAAATGCAGAACAGAAGCTACTTTGCACACACTTTGCCTCTAAAGCCCCAGGTTAAAAAAAACAACCTTATAATACCACAGGCTACTATGCTAGCAGATACTGCCACACACAACTCATTTTAAAATTTAATCTGAATGTGACAAGGAAACATGTAGCTACTGATTTCCCAATTGTCTGAACAGAGCTGAAGGGCAGCTGGCATTTGGGAAGAGTAAATGACTTATTTAAGAGGCTGTGCTCTTTATTCGGTGATGCTTAGCTGCATTGAAGGATGCCCAGTTCAAAATATCCTCTCCCCTCCCACCCCTGCTCATCATCCCAGGGGATCAAAATGGCATTCATTTCTGAAGGCTCTTTCACAGAAGCCAAGCAGGGACATTGGAGATGCCCTAAAACTGCAAAATCTACAAAGACAAAATTGAGCAATTTGTCTTAATCCACAGAAATGAGTGTCTGAATGCAAGGCCTATGCAAAATTATACTCTTGTTTCAAAGCAAGATTGCATAGCTCTAATCAAGGCAACACAACCTCAATGAGGAGAAATTGGGCCATTGTGGTTTCCTCAGAAGAGAACAAAAGCATTACAAGAATGGGTAATATACCGCTGTGAAGATTTTGAGAACGCCAAATGAAGGTGTGTTATTTGTTCATTGCAGAAGAGCATTCTTTATTATTGTTGCACTCTAGTGAAAAATGTAGCAATAATTTACCTGGTCATTTATTTTTTCTTTTAAGGGAATAAAACCTTTATGCTCAATAAAATACTGATAATTCTGATGTCTCCATAAAAATTACTCTTTTTAGGAGGATATACCAGTAGCTACTGTCTTAAATCTGAACAACTTCTTTTTTCACACAGCATAATTTTATTTAATTGACATATGTGTATGTGTATATAGATCTCTTACCTCAAGATTATGATTATACTGAGAACTACTACCATATGTTTGGTGTATAAGATGCACTTTTCCTCCCCCTAAAAGGGGGTGAAAATTTGGGTGCGTCTTATGCACTATATGTTGCCGAAGCCACCGCCTATCCACCAGCCCCCACCCTTGCATATTCAGCCTCCGAAAAACCGGTACTGTGCCTCCCTTGCCTCTGCCCGCATCTTCAGGGCCTTGCAACTGGGCTGCTTTCCCCCCCCCCCAGCTGGCGAGAGCACCAATGGCCTGGTGTCAGACCCTGCTTAGTGCCTGACAAGTCCAGCTGTTTTTCAATGAACTAGCTGTCCATGTTAATCCTAGATAACCCTAGTACGTAGGAGGCGAAGGAAGCCAACTGATTGGATAACAGCCCAACAAGCCTGATGAAAGAGGAAATAAAGACACACCAATTTCCTCTTGCAGATTGCTGCTAATTTTATTTATTTCATACTTTCGACTTCTGACTGTGCTGTTGCCATATTTCCAGTAAATAACACTTACCTTACCAAACCTGGGAGTGAAGTGTATCTGTGAGTAAGGGACATGACAGTGACTCAACAGAAAATTAGCAGCAGTGATTTATTAATGTGAGTAACACTTACAGACTGTTTCCTGAGGACTTAAGCATTTGGCTGAAATACTGCTGCTGATATGTCCCTAAGTGAGGGAGACAGCTCCCGGTTGGGGTTGGCAGATGTGGAATGGTGGCAGATGCAGGCACATCACAGGGTTGCTGGTCCCTGTACTAGTACCTGCGTATGCGGTAACCAGGCAAGCCACAGTTCCAGAAGACCAGTGCCAAAAATGCTGGATGAAAGAGAGACACACCGCGGCTTGCAAACAAACCATGGTTCCAGAGGAGCCCCACCAGAAATGCTGGATGACCAAGAGATGCACCACGATATGCAGGCAGCTGGGGGGGGAGCCATATTGGAGTTGATGAGATGCAGTTATGGAGAATCCAGTTACCGGGAGCGGCCGGGGTCTCAAACTAGAGCAAGTGAGGTCACGCTCCAGAGATCAGTGGCTTGATCCGGAACCCCAGGGAGATCCCCAATTGCGTACCTATCAAGGAGTGAGAGGGAGGGGATGCAGACTGTATATGGGACCACAAACAACCGAACAGAGCCAGATTCCTTTGGCTCCTCCAGCAATTAGGGCATCATTTGATGGAGATTCAGAAAAGTTAGCCATGTTTATAAGTCAGGTGTTGAGCCACATGGACTTTTATGAAGATTCTTACCCCTCCCAGTAGGCCATGGTAGTAGCAGTGACAGCAGCTATGGAGGGAGAGGCGTCCACCTGGGTTGCTGGGTTGCATAACGACCACACCCCCAAATTGGCTTCCCTGGGACCTTTTCTTGATGCTTTGAGGAGGCGGTTTGAAAACAACGCTCGGGTCCAAGCAGAAAATGAACTTATGAGTCTCAAACAAAAAGGGTGGCCTGTTCATGAATATATCAAGGAATTCTAGGCTGTTGCAGGTCGGCTGCGATCCTGGCCTGAGCGGATGCTAGTTTATCATTTTAGAGAAGGATTGGATGATGAGCTGCTCCAAGCCTGTACAGAGGTTTACCAACCGAGATGACAGACTGGGTGCCTGGCTACACAGTAGACGAAGGCAGGCAGTATCCACTAGAGATAGTAGAATGCATACGCCGGGGTTTAAGAAACCTGTGGAGACCACTATGAAGGGTTCTGGTCCCAGCAGCCCACGTGAGTCCACATAACAATTATGGTGTTGGAGGTGAAATCATTTGGGTCACTGAGCTGTGGAATGTACACAGGAAATGCTACCTACAGCCATGCTACCTGAAACATCTATGAAGGTCCCTATCCCTTGGGCTAGCAGAGGGAGGCAAGGTCTCAGTAAAACAAGGCGGGCAACACATCTTCCGGATCCTGTTCATACATCAAGTCCTGGAGTCACACCTGTAGCAATAGTCGAACCTGATCCAGATGACAGCGAAGAGATTGATGATCCAATGGTGAGTGCTCCAGTACGGCCATTTGTGATTAATATCACCTTGCGATGAAGAGACAGTGATGGGTTGGTGGCCTTTAGAGCTTTAATTGATACAGGATGTACCTGTTGCCTAATCAGTAAGAACATGGTGGAACAATTGGGTTCCAGACTGTTCAGATGAAGAAACCCATCTGCTTTGAACAGGTGGATGGTTCTATATTGGGGGGCACGCTAGCAACCAGAATGACTGAATCTCTCAGGATGGAGATGGGGTCACATTGGGAGGAACTCAGGTTTATCATGGGACTGGTAATGTCGGATTCAGTGATATTGGGTCTAGTATGGCTAGATAAGTGGGCTCCACTAATCTGGTGGGACGATGGTTATAGAAAATTGAGACTACCCAGGGGCCCACATCTGATAGGTCCTGAAGTAGCCTGTCAAGCCATGGAAGTCACCCCTTTACCACACATCCCTGATGAATATTCTGACCTAAGTGTGTTTTCAGTGAAGCAGACTGTGACGTGTTACTCCTCCCATCGATCAACGGCCTGTGCAATTAAATTAATCCCAGGGACTGTACTTTCCAAGCCCCGTACGTATGCCATGACTCCCAAAGAGAGAGAGGAGATGAGAGAGTATCTTAACAAAACTTGGAAATGGCATGAAACTCAAATACTTTGGCCACCTAATGAGAAGGAAGGACTCACTGGATCACTCACAGTGATCTTGGGGTTGGCATGGCTGGACAAATGGGTGCCGATCATCTGGTGGGAGGGCGGATATCGTAAAATGTGGTTACCCAGGAATGGACATGCAGTGGAGGCGGCAACAGTTCATGGACCCTCCTCATCAGAACCCACCTCAAGGATCACCGCTCATCATACGCAGATTTAGAGGGAGTGTTTAGCGAGGCAGATTGCAATGTCTTGCAGACAGACTGTGCCATTGAACTACTCCCTGAGGCGACATTCCTCAAACCCAGGATGTATTTGATGACCCCAAAAGAACAGGAGGAGATCAAAAAAATCTGGTTAGGAGGTTCATAGTGCCCGGGAGATCCAAGATTGCCACACCAATGCTCTTCAGGGAGAAGAAAGATGAAAGTTTATGCTTATGTATAGATTTCCACAGATTGAATGCAGTGTGTGATGAGCTGTTATACCCCCTCCCTCTAATGAAGGACTTGATGGCCGCTCTGTCACCTGGTCATGTGTTTACTCACCTAGACCTAAGGGAAGCATACTACAGGGTCCGCATCAAATGAGGGGACAAGTGGAAGACACTAGGCAGTTATCAGTTCAGAGTCATGCCATTTAACCTAAAGGGGGCATCAGCTGTTTTCATGCAGTTAATTAATGGAGTCCTGCATGACCTGTTGTACCAAAGTGGTGTTGGTGTACCTAGATGACATTCTCACAAAGACCCTGGAGGAACACATCGGTCTCATTTGAGAGGCGTTGGTGAAGGTTATGGAAAGAAAAATTATACTGTAAGCTCTCTAAGTGTTCTTTTCATCAGGACTACTTGGGTATACATATCAGATCAGGGAGTGGAGATGGACCCCGGGAAGGTTAAAACAGTGCTTGATTGACAAAACCTGAGGACTAGGAAACAACTGCAGGGGTTCCTAGAGTTTGCCAATTTTTACTAGCACTTCATCCCATCATTTGCGCAGGTAGCATTACCCCTGACAAACCTGTTAAAAACAAAATACCTGTCTGTAGGACCCAAGCCTGGGCAAATCCTGAACTGGAGAGGGGAGTGCCAAAAGGTGTTCAAGAACTTCAAGACCCTGTTTTCCAGTGAAATGCTTCTCAAACACCCAGACCCTGGTCTCCCCTTTGTGGTGCAAGTGGACGCCAGTGACATGGCAGTCGGGGCAATGCTTCTCCAGAGGGACAGAGAGGGTGGTTGATGCTGTGTGCATATACATCAAAGAAGTTAACTCTTACAGAATGGGGTTGGGCCTTCTAGGAGAAAGAGGCCTTTGCAGTTCATTGGGCATTGGACACATGGTGGCATCTTTTTGAGGGTTGTGGACAACCTTTTGAGGTCTGGACAGACCACTGCAATCTAGAGGCCTTGCAAAAACCCAGATGGCTTTTCCCAAAACAAGCACATTGGGCCCAATTCTTTCAGCACTTCAACTACTGATTGAAGTACATACCTGGGGGATGGAATTTCTTAGTGGATGCCTTGTCACATAAACCACAGTCCCAGTCCCAGAGGGAGGAGATAGTACAGCCAATAATCCCCTCAGGCCAGATAGGGTGCTTGCCCCATTCATCTGACCACATGCACAACCAAATGCGACAGGTCCTGAAAACAGATGGCTGATGGTTGCCCAACAGTGAGTCAGGGGTCATAAGGGATGGGCTAGCCTGGAAGGGGGACAAAATGTACATTCCCTTGACTACGAGATGGATGGTTCTACAGAGGTGCCATGACGCAAAACCAGCAGGACACTTTGGCTATCTGAAGACCCTTCATTTACTCAGGTATCAATTCTGGTGGCTGGGAATGCGGCAAGAAATAAACAATTATTGCTAGGCATCCCCTGCCTAGCAAGCTGGGAAACTTCCCTGTCTCCTTCAAACTGTGGCCAAGACCACTAGGCCATGGGAGGAGATTGGGATGGACTTCCTGGTTAGCAAGGGCTGTATGGTTATTTGGACTGTGGTGGACCTGTTCTCAAAACACCCCCTGTAGAAAGATACCAAGGTGCAATAGCTCACCCATCTTTTTGTACAACACATATATCACCTGCACAGAGTATCCCAACATATAATCTCAGAGGGACCCCGACAGAGGGGTACAGTTCAGGGCCCGCTTTTGGCAGGCGTTCCTCCGTCTCATTGGTTCATTACAAGGGTTGAGCTCTGGGTATCATCCCCACACGGGGCAGTTGAGTGCATGAATGTGGTAGTAGAATGGTACATCTGCAGCTATGTTTCCTGCTGGCAGGATGACTGGGTAGATCTCCTCCCCTTTGCCGAGGTGGCATATAATAATGCCATCCATGCCAGCACAGGGTGCAGTCCATTCAAAGTGGTACATGGCCTTGAGTTCCCTACCATCCTGGAGCTCAGTTCCAGTTCATCAGAACCACAGGATCCCCAGGAATGGGCAGAATGCTTGCCAAGTATTTGGAGTGCCATACAGGAAGCATCACAAATGGCCAGAAAGTCATATAAAGAGCAGGCAGACAAAAAGCAGGCTGAAAGTGCACCTTTACAGGGTGGGCAGTGGGTATGCCTGTCGACAAAATACATCTGCCTGCAGGTCCCAAGCAAAAAACTGGGGCCTAAATATCTCAGCCCCTATCCAATAACACATGTCATAAACCCTGTCACAGTACGGCTGAAACTTCCAGCAGCTCTGGGAAAAGTACACCAAGTATTCCACACAAGCCTGCTGAAGCCAGTTCCGGTCAACACTCTACGATTGTCCAAATGCCTCGGGCCCATCCATGGCAAACAATACGAGATTGACAGTATCCTAGACTCATGGGTGACCCGCACAATGCTGTGCTATCTAGTGCACTGGAAAGGGTACCCAGTTACTGAGACATCCTGGGTGGCTACTCCGGACATGCATGCTGGGCGACTACAGCAACAATTCCATCATGCCAACCCTTTGAAACCAGGCACTCCAAATGATTAATCTCTCCTACCTCTTGTCTTGTAGATGGACCCCATGTAGGGGTGGCTGCCTGTCAGGCCCTGCCCTGAACATAGCCTGACAATCCAGCTGTGGGCATGCTGGCTTACAGCCAGAACAGCTGGAGATCTGGTTCCAGACCCTGGAGAAGGCGGGTTGGAAGATGGAGGCTGCTTGAAGGAGCTGGTGATGAGACAACTGGGTCTAACAGTATAAAGGACAGCCTATCTTAGCATTCAGTTGCTGCTAATCTTGATCAGACTTTGAACCATTCTTGTGATTGTTCTGAAGCCTTGTGAATCCATTAAAAGCCTTACTTACCTTTCTTCAGTGTGGGCCTTGTTTGTGTTCATGGGAGAGCAGACAGTCTCTTGACACCCAGTCTGCTGCCTCCCCCTGTAACACCATTGACACAGCCGTTACTCAGGACCATTGAGTGGGGTAAGCATATGAATAACGATCTAAATAGCTAATGGCTTGGCTCAGGAAAAATGCCAGCTTCTCAGGGTTTCCATCAAATCCCACAGGAATGGGGATAGGTATGGGGGGTGGAGTCCAATGGCAAGATGACCAGGATAATGGCAAGGTGGTTGACACAGGGATTATAATTATAATTATAATCAAAGCCTACAGTCTGCTCAGTCTGCTTAGTTCATTGGCACAATGGGATCCTACTTACCCCTGGGTGTCTCTCCGAGACTGATCCAGAGGTTGGGAATCCTGTTTTAGATGTCAGGCCCTGGCCTGATACTTCCAGCTGTGGGCATGATAGTTTATAGCCCAAACAGCTGAACCTGATAACCCCAGTACACAAGAGGTGGGGAAGGAACACTGATTGGCTGACAGACCAACAAGGATGGAAATAAAGACATATCATTTCTCCCAGCAACTTGCTGCTAATTTTATTTTGATCTTTGAGCTGACTTGTGACTATGCTGTTTCTGTGATTTCATTAAAAACCATTTGCCTTACTTTCCTGGAAGTGAAGTGTGTTTGTGATTACAGGAGGGATGACAGTATCCTTGATAGAAAATTAGCAGCTTTTCATCTAAACAACTGCCAGTAAATTTGGGGAGTTGCTCCAGAATTGCCAGCAAACTGCAGAGGGTGAATATCACTTGAAGCAACCGTAGATATGTCCCTGAGCAAGGGGGAAGAACAGCAACATCCCAGACAGAACAGCTTGTGGTGCGGCAGCCTGAGGCTGGATTTCTCACAAACAGATTGGTGGGAAGCTTAACCACACTGTAGACTCACCGACCTGTGTACCAGTGCCTGTGTACATATGCTGGATACAGGAACTCAGCAGCATCTGGTAGGATAGGAGAAACAGGGTGTTACCAAGAAGGCTGAGGATGGAGGTGCAGAGGAAATGGCAGAGTCAGACATTGGAGCTGTGGGTGGTGCCAGAGTTGTGGTGCCTGGAAGGAGCTCCGAGACTGTGGAGCAAGCTGTCCTGCAGAAGGTGGGCCATTTCAGTAGAGAGGCTGGGATGTTTGTAGATGAGGAACAGCATGGTGGCCAGAAGGTGTTTGCTGCCCCCAAGTGGCAGAGTACCGCCTTAGCAGGCTCACACAAGGAGGATGTTCCAAGGAAAAAGGGTGACTGTGAGAGCTGATGGAAGGCAGAGGAAGAGAGAGCAGAGAGTTTTGACACGGAACCAGGGAACATTACATTAGAACTGCTGAGGGGCAGGTATGGAGAGAACAGCTACCGTGAATGGCCACTAGCCATCATGAGGGATACTAAGAACAGGTGGCAGGATTTGGAACCTCAGGAGGCCCCTCTCACTCTTACATGTCAGGGGAGCAGGGGACAGGGCCTCCCTGTTGGGCCACCAGTACCAGGACAGAACCAGGTCCTCTAGGCGCCACCTGCTATCAGGGCAATCTTTGATGGGGACCCTGAGAAATTGGCCATGTTTAGTAGTCAGGTTCTAAGCCACATGGACTTCTATGAAGATTCATACCCATCCCTGTGGGCCATGGTGGTGGCCATGACAGCAGCCATGGAGGAGGAGGTGGCTACCTGAGTGGCTGGGATGCATAATGACCATGCGCAGGAGCTGGCCTCTCTTAACCCCTTCCTCAAAGCCCTGAGGAAGAGGTTTGAGAACACTGCTTGACTCCAACAGACAGAAAATGAGCTCATGAGCCTCAAACAAAAAGAATGGTCTGTCCACGAGTATATCAGAGAGTTCCAGGCTGTTGCAGGTAAGCTATATTCCTGGCCCAAGTGGATGTTAGTCTACCATTTCCACAAAGGCTTGGATGATGACTTACTTCAGGCCTGCATGTATCGGGGCCTACCTGCGGAGCTCACAGTTTGGGTTCAGGCAGCAACAGAACTGGACGCTTGGTTACACAGGTGTAGATGTGGTTCTACCTGAGATGGAAGACCACAAGCCCCAGGGTTTCAGAAGACAGTACAAGTGGCCACATGAAGCCCTGGTCCGGGTAGTCAAGGAGTGCCATCGCAACTGCGGTGTTGGCAGTGTAATTGCCTGGGCCATCGAACTGCGGAGTTCACCCAGGAACTGCCACATGCCCCTGCACCTCCAGAGACATCTATTAAGGCCCTGCATGCCAGTAGGGGCAGGCAACCCCCCCCCAACAAAATGAGACAAGCATCACAGCTACCACCTGATCCCAATCTGGTACCAACCCCTGGACAACCACCTGTATCTGTTGCTACGGATGATTATGACAGTGATGCTGTAGACGACCCAATGGTGAGCGCTCTGGTACGGCCATTTGTCATTGATATTACATTACAGCAAGGTACTGGGAGTGCACCAGTACCCTACAGGACACTG
Organism: Aparallactus werneri; assembly: GCA_032468035.1. NCBI lineage: Eukaryota > Metazoa > Chordata > Lepidosauria > Squamata > Lamprophiidae > Aparallactus > Aparallactus werneri. The sequence goes on from JANHFQ010000996.1 coordinate 72,791, forward strand.
ATTGATATGGGATGTACCCACTGCCTGATTAGTCAAAGGACCAGCTAGGCAATCAGACCATATGAATGAAGGAGGCCACCTGGTTTGAATTGATGGATGGTTCCATATTAGGGAGCAAGCCATTAACCAAGATGACTGAATCCCTCTGATTGGAGATGGGGTCTCACTGGGAGGAGCTTTGTTTTATAGTAGGTCCAGTCATGTCCGACCCTGTGATATTGGGGTTGGCATGGTTGGACAAATGGACCCCGACCATTGGTGAGACAATGGCTATCAAAAATGAGACTTCCCAGGGGCCCCCAGCCCATGGAGCCAACAGCGGGCTGCATAGCCCTAGCAACTACCACTGTTCCTGCAATCCCTCCTGAATATGCTGATTTGGGTGGAGTGTTCAGTGAAGCCAAATGTGATGTCCTACCACCCCGTAGGCCAACTGATTGTGTGACTGAATTGCTCTTGGGTGTGACACTCCCTAAGCCCCATATGTATGCAATGACCCCCAAAGAACAGGAGGAAATGCATGCCTACCTCAATAAAAAATTGGCGTGGGGGTTCATAGTGCCTGGGCGGTCAAGGGTACTCCTGTACTTTTTCAGGAGAAGAAAGACAGGGGCCTCAGATTATGTGTCGATTTCTGCAGGCTCAGTGCTGTCTGTGAGGAACCATTATATCCACTGTCCTTGATAAAGGACTTACTGGCAGCCTTGTCATCCAGTCAGATATTCATATGCCTAGACCTGTGGGAGGCATATTACTGGGTTCGCATCAAACATGGGGATGAGTGAAAGACCACATTTAATTGCCCCTTAGGAAGTTATCAGTTTAGAGTCATGCCCTTCGGGTTGAAGGGGTCACCAGCTGTCTTTATGCAGCTAATAAATGGAGTGCTGCATGACTTAAAGGTGTTTTGGTCTATCTGGATGATATTCTGATCTATATGAAGACCAGGCATGAACACACCAAATTAGTCCGGAAAGTCTTATGGAGGTTATGGAAGGAAAAATTATACTGCAAGCTTTCAAAATGTTCCTTCCACCAGGAGCAGCTAGATTATCTGGGATATTGAATCTCAGGTCAGGGGGTGGAGATGGATCCCAGAAAAGTTAAAGCAGTTGTAGATTGGCAAGCCCTGAGAACAAGGAAAAAGCTACAGGGCTTCTTGGGGTTTGCCAATTTCTACAGGCATTTCATCCCGTCCTTTGCCCAGGTAGCATTGCCATTAACTAAACATTTACAGGAGACCCACAAACCTGGGCAGCTTTTGGAATGGACCTTGTAGTGCCAACAGGCATTTGAGACTCTTAAGACACTGTTTGCTCAGGAACTCTTGTTGAGACACCCCGACCCCACTATTCCTTTTGTGGTGCAGGCAGACGCCAGCGATGTGGCAGTTGGCACTGTCCTGTTACAAAGAGATAGGGAGGGATGTCTGGATTCATGTGCATGCACATCAAAGAAGTTGACTTCCGCAGAACGAGGATGGGCTGTCTGGGAAAAAGAGGTGTTTGTGGTCTGTTGGGCCTTAGACAACTGGTGGCATTCGTTAGAAGGTTGCGAACTGGGGTCTGGATGGACCATTGCAACCTAGAAGCTTTGCAAAAACCCAGACAGCTTAGGGGAGCCTAAGCAGGCCCGTTGGGCCCAATATTTTCAGAGATTTGACTTCCAATTGAACTATATACCGGGGGGCATGAATTTTCTAGGGGACGCTCTTTTGCGGAAGCTGCAGTATCACAAAGGAAGGAGATGATCCCTTCCAGGCAAGCGAGTCAAGTGACCCATTCGCCTGACTTTCTCCACAACAAAATACAGAAAGCACTGGCTACAGGTGAATGGTGACAACTGAATAACACTCCAGAGGCCCTATGTGATGGGCTGGTGTGGAAAGGGGACAAATTATATGTCCCTCAAGCCATACAACAAGCAGTATTGCAGTGATGCCATGGTACCAAGCAGGTGGGGCATTTTGGATACCTAAAAATGCTACAGGTTTGGTGGCCAGAAATGTGAAAACAGGTTGAGGAATATTGTAAATCCTGCCTTATCTGTACCACCACTAAGCATCATGTTGGAAAACCTCCTGGTCTCCTCCAAACTGTAGCTGAGCCCAAAAGGCCATGAAAGGAGATTGGGGTGGACTTTATAGTCAATCTCCCTTCCAGTAAGGGCTACACTGTCATTTGGACTGTAGTGGACCTATTTTCAAAACAGGTCCACTTTGTGGCATGCAAGGGACTGCCAACAGCATGTAAACTGGCTCACCTTTTCATTTAGCACATGTACCGGCTGCATGGAGTACCCTGGCAGATAATCTCTGACAGAGGGTACAGTTTATGGCAAGATTCTGGTGACTTTTTTGCATTTAATTGGGTTGTCCCTCTGTACTAATGGGGCAGCTGAAAGAATGAACGCCACAGTGGAATGATATCTTCATTGCTACATGTCTTGCCGACAGGATGACTAGGTGGAACTGCTCCCTTTTGCCGAAGTAGCATATAATAATGCTGTCCACGCTGGTATAGGTTATACCCCATTCCAGGGAGTGCAGGGGGTGGCATTCCCGGCTATCCCAGAGTTGAGCCCTGAGGAATCAGAAAGCCAGGGACCCCAGGAATGGGATACAAACCTACCAAAGGTCTGGAATGTGGTGCGGGATGTATTGCAAGTGGCCAGGACAACATACAAGCAACAGGCTGACAAAAAGTGAGCTGACAGCGAGCCATTCAAAGTGGGACAATTAGTATATCTTTCCACAAAATATATCAGATTGCAGGTACCAAGTAAAAAGATAGGCCCCAAGTATATAGGCCCCTACCCAGTGATACAGGTAATAAATCTTGTTACAGTGCATTTATGATTGCCAGCCACCTTAGGAAAGGTACACCCAGTCTTCCACATCAATCTCCTAAAACCAGCCCCAAAGACTAGGATACCAACCCCCAAGAATACTGGACCCATCCAGGGCGCTCAGTACAAAATTGATAATTTATTTATTTATTATTTATTGTTAAAACTTATATGCCGCTCCCATCCTTTTGGACTCAGGACTCATAATATTATAGATTCCTGGGAAACCCATGGGATATTGTCTTATCTTGTACATTGGAAAGGATACCCAATCACAGAAGTCTCTTGGGAAGTTGCAACAGTTGTGTGGGTTGACAAATTGAGATACTGATTCCATCAGAGACACCCTATGAAACCTGGGGAGAGTGTGTAATTAATCTGCCTGTCTTCTATCTTTCCAGATGGACCCTTGGTAAGGGGGCTGCCTGTCAGGCCCTGGCCTGACACTTCCAGCTGCGGGCATGATAGTTTATAGCCTGAACAGCTGAACCTGATAACCCCAGTATGCAAGAGGTAGGGAAGGAACACTGATTGGCTGACAGCCCAACAAGGATGGAAATAAAGACACATCATTTCTCTCAGTGACTTGCTGCTAATTTTATTTTGATCTTTGAGCTGATTTGTGACTGCTGTTTCCATGATTTCATTAAAAACCATTTGCTTTACTTTCCTGGAAGTGAAGTATGTTTGAGATTACAGGAGGCATGACAGTATCCTTGATACTGGGGCTGATCTGGAATCAGATCTGGAGGTTCAATCAGGGAAGACCCCTTGAGTATATCTTACTTCCCCATACTGTTCTTGCAGCTGTCTCATAGTCATCTCCCCTGGCTCCTCCGGCTCCTCCAAGAAGGGCCGCTTGCATTCCCTCAGCCATCTGCCCCATCCCTGGGTTGATGGTCCTACCATCGTGCTCTGGCCTACCGGCCCTTCTGACATTCTTCAACCAGCCTTCCAAACCAGCATGTCGCTATTGATATGGGGCCTCTCAGATCTGCCATGAGGTCTGGTTCCCTTGTCTACCTCCTCTTCCAGTGCCACAGCCTCAAACCCAGCTATCTCAGCCTCCTTCAACACCTCTGGGCACAAATGGCCCAAGCTTCTTTGCCATGGGGCCTGGCCCCCTCATCAACCTTCTCATCCAGTTCCAAAGCCTCTAAGTCCACCGCCTCTTACTCCTCCAGCACTGCTGGATAGAAACATCCTACCCTCATCTGAACCTTCACCATAGTTTCCACTGGAACAGCCAGGGCCTCCACCAGCAGCATCTCCATTGGTGCAGTCACCAATGCCAGGTCGGCCATTGTTTGTTCTTCTGCTATGCCATAGGGAGCCTCCGAGATGTCACTGCACCAATTGAAAAATGTGGTTAGTTGTTTTATATGATTTTTTGGGACTTGGTTTGGCTTTTGATTTAGCAGTTTTACAAATTAAATAATCTAAATAATTTTCACAGTTATTTACTTTTAAACCTCTTGTACATTCAATAGTTTTCTGGACAACTGGGAAGCTAATCTGTCCCAGTTTCCTATGTAATAAATGTGCACAATTATTGTGTATTGGTTTTCTTATAGATACCTTTTTAACATTATTGTTGTGCCCCAAACTAGTCAGACT
>JANHFQ010000996.1:143949-154073 GCA_032468035.1 Aparallactus werneri
ATTTAAAGAGAGGAGGCAGCCGCGATCACACATTGCTCCTGGAAGCATGAAGCCGAAAGCACCAGCCTGAAGATGACGAATGAAACTTCGTCGAAACATCGCCAAGATACCTCAAATTTTACGTGGGAGAAGACCCAATAACTGAAGACCTACATACAAATACCCGCAATAACCTCAGAAAACATATACTGTATATATGTAAGTTTATGTTTAAACCTTTATTCACCAATTTATTGGTAACTACAAGAATGTGCAACTTTCACCTTAGCAATCTAGTCCATCTTCAAGAATTACTATTTATTGCATACATTCTAAAAATAAAAGAGAATGTATTGTTGCTATCTAAAATTCTTTGGAGAAAGGAGAGATGTAGATATATATCCAAATTTATCTCAGCAACCAGCAGTTTTTTTACCTCTGCAAGAATAATTCTTGTTAAATGTTGCATCTGCTTGAAGTATCAACATATTAAGAAACTGACAGTAAGTTATTTTAATATAACCTTACAGGAATTTTCCAGAATTTCTCCTAAAATTATTTTTTTATTATGATGTTATTGATAAGTATTGGTGAATTTTCCTCTCGAGTCCTTCAGCTATGGATAAGCTGGCAAGAAATGAAGTTGGCTATAAAAAAACCTCGTCCTGGATTTCAACCTCCTGTTCCACTGTGGCCAGGTGGGGATGGCCTGGGGTTCAGTTCAGCCCACACTTGGCATGACTTCTGATTTGTGAATTCCCCTGTTTCTTTATCTTTCTCATCTATGCAGAGAAAACAAGCATCAAACACTTTGCTTTCCTATGGTGCATCTTTAAAGCTGGTTTTACAGATGGTCCTCATTTAGTGACTGCCTCATTTAGTGACTGATTAGGACAAAAATGTAATTTTGCAACCTATGCCCACATTTATGACCTTCACAGGTCTGCAAAGGAAAGAAAAGCTGAAGTCAAATCATAAAATTGTGATGTTTCATGTAGTGATTGCTTCACTTAATGACTGAGTTATCACTCCCAGTTGTGGTTGCTGAAAGAGGACTACTCGTATAGTTGTTTCTATCACATTTAGTAGAAGAGAAACTGGCAAAACCTGTGTCAATTTCATTCTATTAAAAACAGAGGGGAATGGACAATTTCCTCCTTTCTACGCTCCATGACTGATCAGTAAATTTGGACAAAATAATCAGAAATATTTACATTCAACTTACAAAAGAAAAAAATGGGGGGGACAAGGAAGGCTGTGACTCCAAATTCGAGATAATGGAACATTCCTGTACAGTTCATGGTAACTGGTTGTACTGGAAGCATTTCCCACAAAGAAAAGTCGTAGGGTGGGACAGGAGGTGAGCAAAGGAGAATGGACAGTGGCCTTCTGGAGTAAATTGGTCATATAAATCAGCCTGAAGTAAGAATGTGTGAGAAATAATTTTATCATATAATGTCTATGGGAAAGAGCAATATTTTGTTTTTTTATTTAATGATACCCAGCCTTTGTTATTTTTACAAATAATTCAAACATATTCAATCCTCCTATTTTCTCCACAACAACAACCCTATGAGGTGTATTGGACTGAGAGAGAGTGACTGCCCTAAGGTCACCCAGCTGACTTCCATTCCTAAGATGGAAATAGAACTCACTGTCTCCCAGTTTCTAGCCTGATGCCTTAACCACAAAACCAAACTGACTATGCCATAGATGTATCTCTAGCCTATTTTGCCCTATGATTGGTGAAACATTAGGCCAGCCCATGTTTATTGTTAGCAGTAGCTCTGCCACTATCCCGCTTGAGATTCATCCTAAGAATCTCCAGGAACTCTGCTTGTCTCATCCAGCTATTCAAGAAAGGCATAACATTGCAGGTTAATATCTTTATCTGTGCAGACAGTTATTAGGTAATGATTTCCTTCTTATTTTTCCAGGGTATATTTTAAGGACCCAAACAACGTGGACTTCCAGTTTGACGTTGCTGCATGATCGGCACAGGGGAGTGGGGCTCCGCATCCCCCTATCAAATCCTCTTCATCGGAGGGCCCTTCAAGAGGCTAAAGTCACCATGTAGGGATGACAGATAAGGAGGGGCATCCTGCAGGTTGCAGAGAGCAGCGGCTGTCCTGCTGGACCCAGGGTTTTCCCTCTTTGCCAAGGATGAAGATGAGGTGACCAAAATGGTCACCATGAAGCTGAGACAGCTGAAGAAACCAAGATTATCTTGGAGTGGAGTGAGTGGACAGTGACTGGAGCTGGGTGAGGTAATTTTTGAATTTTGCCTAGGATTTGATCCTAAAAGAAGATAAATCTGGAAAAAGAGGCTCTCTGAAATGTTTTTAAGTGGTGACCAAAGAGAGGCAGAGACAAACTGCACTCTAAGGAAATAAGTTACAGTTTAAAATACAGAAAGACTGGGTGTATGCATCTTACTGGCATGACTTTGAACAGGCATTTTTAAATGCTGGATATTTCACTATTTACTGGATATTCTATTGAATATTTTGTTTGAACCAATTTGAAATAAATAACTGGCAGAACAGTTTTAAAGTTGATTTTTAAAATAGATTTTTAAGCTGAAGGCACCATCTACTGGTGAATGGATATATACTATGTCATACTCCTAGACTAACAAAAATAACCTTGGAGAACTCTGATAAGAGAAGAATAACATCTGGAGGTCTGCTGTATTATTTACTGTTCTATAGTTATCTACTTTATGGTGACTAGAGGATCAACCTGGAAAACCTGGAGGATATTTAATGGAATGACCTTTGAATACTAGAGATAACTAGCAAATTAAAGAGTGGATTCAATGAATTATTTGGAAAATCCCCTGGATTGTATAAATACAGTAGAACCTATTGATTAACTGTGGGATATAAAGAACTATAACGTATCCCCTGATGAATAATATTAAGATTAAATAATATGCTGGTTTTGGGAAGTCAAAAGGAATAGATTCTGGAGCAATGACAGATTACTGACAGAACATTGAATACTATTTGGACTTTGTAAAATAAGGCAAGATGGCTCATCAGGAACAATTGGAAACATAAAAAGAAAGTATGATCTTACTTCAGAACATTTATGACATGATGATGGGGAACTCCAAAGAGACAAAGGACCTATTACATGATATAACTGGAGAGACTGAAAATGTGCAACAAGGATCAATGAAGCAAGATAATAAAACCCAGGAAACAAGGGAGACAAATGTGAGCTTAGAGGATGAGATAGAACAGTTAACATAACAAATAGAACAAAAGAAAAAGAAGGAGGAGATAATAAAGTTGGGTGAAATAAAGTTGGGAGAATATATACTAGGAAGTAGAAAAATGGAATTGAATAAATCAAAAGATATTTCTGAAAAAAAGAGAATTTGGCAGACTTATGGGTGGACAGGCAGCAAAAAGTATTGGGGATGGAAATAAGGGTTTGGTTGAATATGAAAGATGTAGATAAGGACCCGAGGGAGGAGTATGGGAGGCAAGTCAGAAAGAGAAGAAGTGGAACTTCCAAGAGGATGAGAGATGATGGATAGAAGGATTTTTCTTTTAAAAAAAGATTGGCCCTACTAAAAATTAGAATAGATAAAAAAAATTAGAAATAGGGGGAATATTGTTATACATATTTAACACATTTAAAGTGAATATTAGAAGTTAAGATTAGAGTTCGAAAAAGGATGTTATTAGGTATGCTCAAAAATAATGTTATTACAATTAGAAGGATGTAGCAAATATTGAATAATTGAAAAATGAAGGATTATGTGCTGATATACTGGTAGTTATTTATAACAACATTAGACCATGTAAGTCTGATTAATGTAGGAATTCTCATTGTATCAATATTATTTTTGCATCAAAATGAATGACACTCAAACACCACACTGTCCATGAAATGATATTGATGTATGCTTAAAAATAAAAAAAAACTTTACAAAAAAAGGACCCAAACAACGTGGACGACCAATGTTGAAAGCTAAGCTGGTAGAAACAATCCACTTTCTGCTCCTGCCTGCAGGCACAGATGCATGCCTGTTTCTGATGCCCCAGTGATCAAGCCCCATCCCCTCTAAGGAAAGTAGAAAAGCTTAATCATAATGCCTGCATCACCTTGGCAACCACTAGAGAGCCTCACCTTCCTCTAGCCTTTTATTTTCTTAGCCTGGCTCGATTTCATTCATCCCCCTTCCCTTTTTTATCAGGGTCTTTCTTTCCAACATTGCTTTGGTTATCTTTATGCACAATACAGTGTATAGCGCACCAGTAAGCCTAATGAAACCCATTAATAAATACCTTGGGGGAAATCTAATTTGGTTGTTTTGGATAAATCTACATTTTGCAAGAACATGGAGTGAATGGCAGAGATATGATAATAAAAGCCATGCATTCACATTTATTATAAAGTATGTGTTCAGTTTAAAAAAAACTATTCCTAGAGGCATATCTAAGCTTGGTGGGTTTGTGGCCTTGATGATGTATTAGTAAATTACTTCATGCACGTGTTTTTTCTTCTGACAAAGGAATGGATTGAGTCAAATTCAGATCTCATTTTGGTACCTCTTGGTACTAAAAAGGCAATAAAATTACTTATTTATAAGAGTAGGTGAACAATTTGATATTGTATATCAACTTGGCTTTATTGTTAGTTGGTCAACTATCTCAGCTGCTCTATGTATTTATTTTTGGATTTTTTTTCTTGTTTTCACTGTTTTATAGTTTAAAATTGCAAGCTGCCCAGAGTCATTTGGATGGGCTGGGCGACTTTAGCAATTGAATGAATATATAAATCAACTTACTTTGAATCAATAAAATAGGTTTATATTAAAATTGCATGCTTAGAGAGTCTGACTGGCAATAAAGAATTGGGGAGAGGGACAGAGATATTCATATTTTGAAATGGTTACCTGTATTAGATATGGGACAAATTAGCTTTTAAAACTTCTGGCAGCTCCAAATGTATAATATCAATTACCTGTCAGCTATTGGTTACTGATGACTTTGTGACCCTGCGTTATTCCTGCTGGGAATTCAAAGCAGAAGTTTATAATGGGCGGCTCACTATTTCTTCTGAGTTAATAATGTATTAGCTGCTGAAGTCATTTTATCAGCCAGAGACTCCTGAAAAAAGGAAGATTATTTCTCTGAAATGGTCAGCAATTGGAACTGCTGTAATAGTTAGGATTAAATCTAAGCCAGTTATTTGCTATTTTTTTTAAATCTCACAATGTTATCCATGAGTTTCAGAGTCTCTGCTACAATGATAAATATTTGGCACTGACAGTCTAGGGAAAGGTCACCTCTAAACCCATAGAGAGCAAAAATTATCCTCAGTGTAGTTTTAGAATCTGGCCAAATTTTACTGCTAAAGAACAGCATTTGGATGTAATTGCCAGCCTGCAAATCTGGTACCATTGCTGGAGATGCGGATATCCAAGGAACTCAAATGTACAAAAATGAAAACAAAAGATTGTGAAAGGAACCACAACCAGGAAAGGAGGGGCATACACTCTCCTTATATGCTGAACACATCTTCAGAGGGTGTGTATTAACCTCACTATAACTACATAAAGCAGAGGTCTTTCTGCATTTAAGAACATGGAGGTACTCTTGCACAATAGCCAATGGCCTGGATGTCTTACAAAATGGCTGCCCATATTACAACCCTTTAAAATGCATCAATTAACTTGAAAAATACTGTTATCTCATCAATGTCAGATGTTGCATCTGGCAGTGTGTTGATCTCTTGCATGAAAGACTGAGTAACGTGACCCTCCTGATTACAGGAAAGGGGTGAGTCTGAGAATATAAAAAAGGCTTACCTTTTCCCATTTCCTGTTCTTGTTTTGTTTACTCATCGATGCATTCACAGTAATGTATCCACCTATCACTGACATCTATACCTATTGGAATAAATGGGATCTGTTTTAAAGTTCTGATTGGACTTATTTATTAAGGGTATTCATCTAGACACCATCTACCTCAAAAATTGGTAGCAGAGTGATGGAGATGAATTAACCGATAAAGAAAAACAGAATGCCTCCAGCAAAATACAAAAGGGATCAAATCCAAACTCGATCCTGCAAAACAAGAAAAAAGACATTTTGAAACCGAAAAAACACTGAACGCATTTCCAACAGTGGAGTCATCCATCAATGATCTGACGGCAATGTCCAATGAAACAATATTTCCGATGAGGAACAAACAATCCTGCCACCTCAAAAGACAACGAAACGGCGCAGACAGAAATGATCACAAATGAGCCTGGTAAGAGAATCTGAATACTCTCAATCTCCTACCCCCAGGGGCTTCAGAAATCCAACAACAAAAGGGACTGTCAAACCCCCCCACACCAAAAATTCAATAAAACTGCCACACAAACCCAGAAAAAATGGCCACTGACTGGCATCCGGTCAGCAATGTATCCAAGATGGTGGCGCCCAGGGGCACCACTAGGGCCACCATAACCCCTCACCGTACAACGAATAAAAACAAAAATAAAACTCCAAAAACACAAAATCGGCAAACCCGCAAAAATAATAAAACAGCCAAGGCATGTAACACTAATAAACAAGCCTCCAACACCCAAGATCCCCCCATCCACCACCACCAAACAATGAAGAAAACAAAGAAAGAAAGCAAACCAAATCAAAGCCCTAATCGAAATGTTTGCACACACCCCAACAATCACCAAGTGAACCTGCTGCCCAACCAAGCTCTGCCGCTGCCCCCTGCGCCACTTCCAAAGCCCAGATTTGCATAGGGAACCACCAACGGCATGCTAATCCTACCGTTGATCCTCAACGCCGCGCCGATTGCTCCGCCATTCCCCAACTCTGCACCAATCACCCCACCGATCCCCAGCACTTTGCTGATCACCCCACCGATCCCCAGCACCACGCCGACCAACCCGACAATCCCCACCATCGCGCCACAAATCCCCAGCATCGCGCCAATCAACCCGCCCATCTCCAGACTCACCGAGATGATCTTCCCGCCGATCGCTGTCCCCTCTCTCACCTCGCAGCATCCTGCTGACAGCCAATTCTTCAGAAGCTGACAGCCAGGCTTCACAAACAGGAGAAAGAGGAAACACGTCCTCTCCCCTGAAAAATCAAACCAAAACCACTACTGCGTATATGCGATCTCAAAAAACCCAAGAAAATCAAGAAAATTCAGAAATTGCACATGCGCAGTCCAACTCACCTGAAAATGATCAAAATTCAGTAGTCCTCAACTTACGACCATCACAACAACCAAAAAACATGCAAAATTCTTCAAAAGCTCAAGAAAAATCATCAGAAGTGAACCCAATGTCTGAAAAAGAAGAAATCAATAGCACTAATGATGAAATGCTCCCACCAAGTGAAACAATGGCGATTACAATGAGAATACCAAAAAGCATGATACCACTTGCAGTTAAAAATGCTGAGCAACCTACTCAAATACACAACAACTTTTCATTAACTGATAAAATCAACAAAATTTTAAAATCAACAGGGGAAAATTTTCATGAATGGCAAATAGAAGTACAACTTGCATTCCCCAATGAAAACATATTATGGATTATGTCACACACCCCACCAACACCCTGGAACAACACGATAAGACAAATCCACCACAAGGCATATACCATTCTACTCATCTCAGTAAACATCTCTACACATTACCATTAATGAAAAAACAAATGTAAAAGAAATGTGGATTATGCTCCAAAAACTTTACCTAAAGGACAGCATAGGGGCAATTACAAGACTATCCAGAGAGTTCTACGACGCAAAATTCAAACCAGGTGATGACATGAGCAAGCATATCATACAACTCAAAGATATGAGAGACAGATTAACAAGAGGTGGACATCCAACAACAATAGAAACCCTCATAGCCGTCATGCTAAAATCTCTCGATGAACAGACATGGGGAAACTTCATATCGGCAATGTCTTCAAAGACCAAAGAAGAACTAACTCTATCATATCTTACAGAACAAATGATTGAAGAAGATGATAGAAAAAGAGATGTGAAACAATATCAGCGTGAACAAAAACCACGTACACAGCAAGAAACCAATCCCAACAAATACTTCCACAGAAACCAAAGATACCCACAACAACACTATACAGAAAGAATAAATAATATAACACAATGTGGTGACACAAATTACCACAATCAAGATTGTCCAACAAAATCCAACAACACAGACAAATACTATACAATTCCCCAATGCAACAACTGTGGCAACACAGGACACTACAACAATGAATGCAACAAATACCAACAATACAGACCCCGCAGACCATATCAACCATATTCGAGGAATAGAGGAGGCAGAAGACCCAGAAGGGGAAATGACAGAGGAAGGAACAGATACAACTATAACCAAAATTCAGCTTACCTCACCCTCCACAAAACCCAAAATGATGAAACCAAAAACCATTGGATCATAAACTATGGAGCCTTGAGAAACATAGACTCAAAACATACCAAATTCAAACACATACAACAAAATACCAACTCTGTACAAGTAGCTAATGGAAACAAAACCAAAGTCACTGGAGAAAGAACAGTCACAATTCCCATACTGGGTGACATTGACAACGTCCTACTTGTACATAAAAAACAGATGTAAAAAACAACCTCCTAAGTGTCTCCCCACTATGTGATGACCACGGACTCAAATTTGCTTTTGATTCCGACAAAGGTTACATATATACTGGAGACATTAACATTCCACAAGAACAGATCATTGCCACAGTAACCCATAAAAACAGGTTATATTTACTTAATTACTTATATTACTTAATACCACAAGATGAAAAATATTCTCAAAGACAACAAACAAATGGGAACAACAACCCAGAAGGGGCAACAGTCACAACTGAAACCCCAAAAAGAACACCTCAAAAACGCAAAATGACATACAATGCTAACCACACAACAACTTCAACAAAGAAAGCAAAAAACGCATCCAACCCAGATGACCAAAAACCAAACCAAACAAACAACAACCAAACCACAACATTGAACCCAACTAAGATATGAAAAGCCTATACAGGCAAACCACTGCATACACAATGTGCACACCTACTACATAGACATAGATTACAGGAAAGGGGTGGTCCTATACCCGAGAATATACCCATTTCCTGTTCTTGTTTTGTTTACTCATCGATGCATTCACTGTAATGTATCCACCTATCACTGACATCTATACCCATTGGAATAAATGGATCTATTTTAACATTCTGATTGGAATTATTTATTAAGGGTATTCATCTAGACACCATCTACCTCAACAATCAAGACCAAGCCCCCTCTTTTATCCTTTGTAAAGGAGGGGCCACGCTTTCAAGGAAAACATGAGGCTACCCCCTTTGTTTGATTGTTATCAAAGAAAGTTTTTGGAACCCATTTGGAGTCCAGAGGTATTCTTAGAAAGGAAGAAACTAAAAGAAAACCCCTTACTTTTCAGCAACATTTTGTTGGAGAGAGAGGGGGGGGGGGATGAATCAGTCAATCAATCAGTCCTGGGAGATTTTAAACCTAAGGGGCACACTGACTCCTTAGCTACCATGTTGATAATTTCAGACAATCAGTGATAAATGAAGAATAGAAATCTGTTATTAATAAGTACACCCAAGATACACAATGGCTTTGTTAGAGCCAGGTGTTTGTGAGGGCCTCCAACACCACCCCAGGAAGCAGGAAGGCCAGATGCTGGTGAGCAGTAGCAGCACAAAAAAGGGGAGTTTTCAGCATTTATCATAGCAGCTGCTTCACTCACTTAATTAAACATATTTTTTTGTTAGGTAGATAAGCTGCTCAGCTAAACATTTCAAGAAGAAAAGAGTAAAATAAATTCTTTCAAATTCTTTCTGGTGGGGTATGAGTGCGGAAAAGATGGGGACAATGAGGGCATTGGCAGACAAAAGAAAAGAGGGCAGAAGATAAAACAGGAGAAGGAGAAGTAGCAGCAGAGAAAGGGTCAAGCTGGTGAAGACCTGTGAAATAATGGTTTTTATTCTTTCCTAAATCTGGCCCTTTGACTGCACATATACACAGATAACCCCTTTATGGATCGCTGCCTTGTCGAGGCAAAGGGGCTTGCGTAGTTCAATGAAGCTATGAGCTATGCCATGCA
>JANHFQ010001002.1:11681-24022 GCA_032468035.1 Aparallactus werneri
GCTGGATGGAGTCACTGAAGCAGTCGGTGCAAGCTTAAATGGACTCCAGGGGATGGTAGAGGACAGGAAGGCCTGGAAGAACGTTGCTCATGGGGTCACGATGGGTCGGACATGACTTCGCAACTAACAACAACAACAACAATGATGTACATATTCAGGATGGATTTAGTTGAAATTATTCAGTGATGATCCTCTGTTCAAACTGAATCTTATATATCCTATCTCATGTTTCTAGCATCTCTGACCCAGAAACTAAATCCACACGAATGATAAGCAAATTGCTACAATAATTTTCAGTACTTCTAGTACTGAAATTATTTCTCTGATTGTGTGGAAGAAAGCTTTTGCTTTTATAATATGAAATCATTTGGGAAATCATCTAGGGCAGGGGTGCCAAAGCTTGATGCCACTCCCCAAACTGCTGGTATGTTTCTTCTTCACATTGGGTAGACTGAGCCGACGCCATACTGGCCTGTTCTTTTCTCTTCACACTGGGTAGACTGGGCTGAAGCCACACTGGCCTGATCTTTCCTCTTTGTACCAGGTACACTGGGCTGAAGCTACGCTGGCCTGATCTTTCTTCGCACTGGGTAAACCAGGCTGATGTTTCCTCTTTGCATTGGGTAGACCAGGATGGCTCTGCCGGCTGGATCTGATCACATCACAGGCCAGATGCAGCCCACAGGCCTTGAGTTTGACACCTCTGATCTAGGGTTGTTTTGGGGGGGGGGATGATGGACATAGTAGTTAACAATCCTGACCATTTGCTAATTTGGTTGGGATTTGAAAATACAGTATTTGGAGGAGCACAGATATCTCACTTTCAGTTTAGAGTAACGAAGGTTAAATTTGGTGTTTTTAAAGTGACTAATGTTATGGCTGAATTGATTTAATCTGAACTGAACAGATGTTTTGAATGAACCCCTTGACACAAAATTTTGGCGAATACTCCAAAGGATGTGCTGTAAAGGATGTGCTGTTCTCCTCCAAACTATTTACCAAAAATGTTAGTTGCTTGAGGAAAATGAGTTGCCTGCCAATTTCAAACAGCTTAATGAAGTTTAAGATGACTATGCCAAAAAACAAGCAACGTGTTCCTTTATAACACCCACTAGAGAAAACAAATACATCCTCCTTTACCAGGTTGCCACTTCAAATACTGTAAAAAACATGCTTATTGTCTCCTCTGACATGACTCTTCCCAAGCTTTGGCATGCCATGTCACAGAACACACCATCCTGAGTTCTCTGATTGTCTTTGGAGATTTCATGTTTATGGCTTTGGCAGGTGGCAGAAAGAGGCAGGGAGAAGCTTTAAGGCAACATAAATCATCTTATGTCAAAGCAAATCACTGCTTTGTTGTCAACACTAGTGTGTATATCTCTTCATTTAAAAAAACAAGAGCACTTTATACAGGCCTATTATGAAAAGGCAGAGAGAGGGGGAGAGAGAGAGAAATAGATAGGCACTGTAGATAGATAGATAGATAGATAGATAGATAGATAGATAGATAGATAGATAGATAGATAGATAGATATAGAGATTCCCATTAGAAGAAAACTCTACACCCCTTGCTTAATTATCTAAATCTTTATCAATATTTCATTCAAATTAATATTTTTCAGGAAGACAGGGGTTCACAGTTTGTTATTAATGCAGGTGTATCAGACCTGCTCTGTGTTTTGTAAACATTCACACCCTTTTTTTTTGGACTTACTAAAATGTTTTAGTGACCACAAAATAGATTGAGCAGGAATTTTATCATAGACTAAAACAAATATGAAAACAAGCAAGCATTGTGTCAATGAAGGTTCTTAATCATACAAGTAGTGTTGTCTGGAAGTTGAGTCATGGCAACTGGATTTTTTTTCTTTCTTGGTTTCAAACATTTCACTGCTTATCAAATAGTGGATGAGCAAGTTAGTTAGGAGGACCCAATATATGTCCTCCATGGTGGTTTCATCTCTCACCTAATCTGAATAGGCTCAACCTACTAAATATATGGTTCCCCTAATCAACTTTCTCAGAAATTACTTGTATAAGCAGTGAAATGTTTGAAACCAAAAAAGATAAGAAGTCCAGTTGCTATGACTCAATTTCCAGATAAAAAGTATTGTGTTACTTATGCTGGTAGAGTATTAGTTGTGACCTTAACCATGATTATTTTAAGACAATGGCCAGATCTATTAGTAATGTAACAGTAGCTGTGGGTCATTCACTTACACAATACGTTAATCATACCTGGATTTGGCATACTCATTGCTCAGTCCTATGAACAGAGAAGTAGAGAGTGGCTAAAGTTTAATAAATGATTTGATTAAATATGATCAAAGGGAACTGAAAGAAAATACTTAGAGCCAAATCTATCTTCTAAAATGTTGGCAATTCTCCCCAGTTTAATATCATGTGCAAATTTGATGAGTCCCCCTTCTATCTCCTGATTTAGACTCCAGTATTTAAAGGAACCTACATTTTAATGATCCAATATATTTTAATTTTTGTTGAAAGCTGTCTTCATCAAAGCCTTTGGCTAACCCCTTTTTCACAAGAAATGTTGGCCAAACAATTTGAAGCCCTAATTTCAACAAAAGGAAGAAGGGCTGGTCACATTTTAACAGAAAGCTCTTGGAGGGCACCATGCTGAAAATCTAATATCCCAGTGAATCCACAAGGACATGAAGTGACTAGAAGTGTCAGTGAAAGATGTCAAAATGCCATCAAAATAGCATATCTCTATGGGATTCGTATCACTGTTTTTCTATCTCAGTATGGAGGCTTCCCACAGTTAGCAACAGGATGGGATGGAGAGAACAAGAAAAAAAAATGCACATGTGTGTGCATACACTTTTAAAATATAACTTTAGAGATGTACAGTCATCTTCAAGTTTTCTTTGAAACATTTTTTCATTCCTTTAAATGTAGCTTTGCCTGAAAAATTGGCATTCAGTTTGAATAAAATTGAATATGTTTTAGGGCTCAAGCAGTGTGCTTTCCATCTGAAGTAAAACAGAAATGAATTTCAATTAAGTGCTTCCATTATAATCTGTCTCTACCTGTAGTGTTCATCAAAATTGCTAAGAAGTGATATATAATGTATGAACAGAATTTGCCCACCAGCAGCAAGTTTGCACATTATCTTAGCTATATAGACAGCAATGTCTTGCAGTGAAAGACTTTAATTGTAGTCTGTACAATTGTAGACTGTATTGTATTCAGATGATTTATATGTATATCCCCCATGTTCTTTCCCCTCCTAGAAAGATACCAATTACCAATTCTGTTGAGGAAACAGCAACATTTCTGTGAACAGAAATCTAGTTCTTAAATAATCCCTGTAAAATGGCAATTGTAGAGTCTGATTTTTGAATGAATTTAATTTAGGAGAGTTCTTTTGAGAAGCCTCAACAACCCTTTCTCTCTTGAGCTGCATTCAAATTAGTTAAATGAATCAAATGCTGGAAAAACATTTCCGATATATTTAATAGACTTATAATTGATAAATAAGTTAAATTCCAGTTACTTGGTTTAGTGCTGATGCATCCTTGAGAAGTGGCATAATACTCCCATGGGGAACATCTCAACAGTTCCACTGCCATTACTTCAGGATTGTTGTTGGGAGTTTGTTTTCAGTTACTCCCTTTCTGACAATAAAATAAATTAATGTCATGCCTATCTGGCTAGGAAATTCAGCAAAAGTCTATAAAGATTTATATTCCATATAAGCTAGTGTGCAAACCACACTTAGGGTGCAGTTCAGTATATTATCTCAATATCATTACACTCCATATTTTAGAAGCTAGAATTATTTGATTTTGTGGGTATATTTAAGAGTCTTACAAAATTGACAATTTGATAAAATCCATCAGTGCTGCTATAATTAATTTGGTATTTGCCAATGCTGCTTTAATACTGATATGCTTTAATTAATGACCCAAATCTTTATTCTTACTATGTCAGCAGTTTTATTTATTAAAATGATGATTTGATGATTTGCTTTACCCTTCCTGCTTCATTCAGGTGCTATAAAATATAATAGGAATAGGATGAATTACAAGCAGTTTCCTCATATTATTTTGGCATCTTTGGAATTAGAATTAGGGTAGTTTATAAATTAAGTACATATGTTCATCATTCACCAATTCTTAAATTTAGAACTTCGGAAACATTTCACTGAAATCTTGCAAATTATCAATAAGTGGAAATCTAAAACAAAACAAACATAATATTTTTATTTCCAGGGTGACTTTGGTCTTGATACATTTATTGAGGCATGTTCCTTGCCCAGTTTTCTGTTGTAGTTCAGAATTCAAAAAGAAAGAGAAAGAAAGAAAGAAAGAAGGAAGGAAGGAATAAAGAAAGAAAAAGAAAGAAAGAAAGAAAAAGAAAGAATGAAAGAAACACAGACAGACAGACAAAAAGAAAGAAAGAAAGAAAGAAAAAAGAGAAAGAAAGAAAGAAAGAAAGAAAGAAAGAAAGAAAGAAAGAAAGAAAGATAGATGGGAATAATAGGATGGGTCTTATTTTTTTGTTTTGTTTTAACTATCTCATCTACCTGACTCGACTAACATCAACAAATGTCACTGGGTGACAATGATTTTTTTTTATTCTACCCATCTTTTTAAAAAAAACATGTATAAAACATGGCATAAGCAATAGATATGTTCATATACAAGAAACCATAACATGAGTACTCGGGTTTTTTTGCTCCTTGGTGACAAAGAGAAAAGAAATGCAATAGGGTGGGGTGGATGATGGATGTGAAGGATACAATCAATGGCAAAGGCAGAGGGACAACATTTAGCATTTATAGAGCAAGTATCCAAACTTGCAGACCCTGCATGCTCCTTCAAAAAAGAACTACAAAAAGAGTTCTGAGCCAGAATATATATTATATCAACATCATTCTATACAATATTATATATCATTTCAATATCTCTCTTCAAAGCAGAAAATCCATTCACTATGAAGCCAGAGCAATCAGTCCTCAAACTCCTTTATCCTTAATCTGGTGCTTTTCTTATTCAAAGTGTTTAAGGAAAATATGTGTTCTTTTGGCAGGCTATGGTGTTCCTTCAACTTTCAAAATGATTAATAACACTCCTTGAGGGTTCTGATTTCAGTCAATTTGTTTTGGAGGAGTTTTAGCTTTCATAGGGACAACAACCTACTGTGAAACTTTTGAAATCTTACCAGTTTGATCCTGGAGTTGGAGTAGGCCAAAGCATACTGCTAAAAATCAACACTATTTAAAAATTATGTTGATAATTGTCATTATTCCTATGGGTAGGGTAGGAACACAGTCTGGCAAAATTTGGGTCGCTTCCCAAATATGTTATTGCTATCTTAACAATTAATCCGATCAACTAAAAATAAAATTAAAAGAAAAAGAAAAAGAAAATTTGCACCACAGATTTAGGAAAGCATTTTACAATATTAGGCAATTTATAACCTTAAAAAAAACCCACCAGGATTCCCAATGAATTTTATGGACAAAATTGTGTTCTGAAGTTGAGAGGGAATTGGATCCGAGTTAAAGACAGCTGCAGCTAGAGCAGATATTCCTAAAAAAATCTATCTGATGAAACAGGAAAGCATTTGTAACTTTGACCTTTCCATTTTTAAAGTAGAAAAGGCCACTAATGTATTTATGTTATGATGTAATTTGAAGTCGTGGTTTGTAAAATAATAAATGGAATGATGATCTTCCAATGCAAATTCAGTAAGTTTGTTTGATTTTAACTCACTTCACCATTACTTTTGTTTTCAGTGGACTGATCTTTTTCCTTCAGCAAACCTAATATTTGCCAGGAAAGAATTTCTATGTCAAACCCAGAAGCCACCTATTCTAGATGAATCAGAAAGCTCATTTTTACAGTGCCCATGCTCATTTATTCAATGGACATTTTATGTTACTTTTTTCTCAGTCTGGTCCAGAGGTGCTATTCAGCCAGTTCTGGCAGGTTCCGTAGAACCGGTAGCGATAATTTTGAGAACCAGAAAATACCACCTCTGATTGGCTGACCCCAGCAAATACCACCTCTGATTGGCTGAACACATAGACATGCCCACCAAGCCACGCCCACAGGACCCGTAGGGGAAAATTTTGAATCCTACCACTGGTACTTATCATATTTGGCACTTATTGTGTGATGAATACCAAGATACTACTATACAGGAAATGCAGAATAATAGGAATAGGAATAGGAATGAGTTTTGTAAGGAAGACCTGTGGCCTAGACTGGCAAGCCCAGTTAGGCTGGATTAGATCTGCTAGTTGGGAATTTCTTGTCTCTGATAGTTAGATTTAAGGATGATGTGAGAGAATGAGAAAGAAAGAGATTCCAACTAAAGTGACTTATATAATTGACTGAATTTTTACTATTGTGATTTATATTTTTTAATAAGACTAATTTAGAATAAGTGATTTCTGAATAGTGTATGATTTAACAGCTGAGCTGAGCTGAGAGAGGAGGGACGTTTCATGAACATTTGTACCAGTATTTCTGCTTTTAGGGGCAATTACTTTAAAAGAATGTAAAATGTATCTCTTATGCAATTCAGTTTGTATTTATTACTATTCTAAACAGTCTTTTTTCCAAAGAATTCATAAGGGCTTGTATATTTCCTCTGATTTTCTCTTTATAGCAATTATACCAGTTATGTAGGTTAGGCTAAGAGTCTGTGATGAACGTAAATTAAAATAAATTTACTTGGAAGTTCAATTCTGAGCAGGGCTTTAAACATACTTTGTCCTACATTCTTATTTGCATATTCCGTAAATTTCTCTGCTTAAAAACAATTTTTATTTTAAATATGTTGTTTGCCTTCGGTGATATTAGTTTAAAGCATCATTACATTATTGTTTCTAGTATGATCCTTGATTGAATAAGATAACTTATCTGAGTAATCTCAGTGGTGGGATTCAAAAATTTTCCCTACCGGTTCTGTGGGCGTGGCTTGGTGGGTGTGGCTATATGTTCGGCCAATCAGTGATGGTCTTTGCCAGGGTCATCCAATCAGAGATGGTATTTTCCGATTCTCAAAATTATTGCTACCAGTTCTACGGAACCTGTTGGAATAGGCTGAATTCCACCAATGAATAATCTGTATTCCTGAACAAAAAAAAGTAACTATAAGTTGAATTTCAAATGAATGGCAAAAAGTTAATCAAGATTAAAGATCCAAGCAAAGATTTTGGAATTAACAATATAAAATAAATAGCTTTTTGTAAGAACTAAAATTATTTTGAATACGACAAGTCATAACAGAGGTAAGAAACCTTATGATTTAAATTGGACGCTAGAGGAGACTAAAATCCAGGCGAACAAACAAAGAAACAAAAAACCATACACAAACTTTTTGCCTTTAGGATTGAAATTTACAAAATGCTACAAAATACTATAACGTTGGAAATATTACAAGAGAAAAATGGGGCCAGAAATAAGTAGCTACAATATCAGTAATAATGTCGGCTTCTATGGATACGCTATATCCATACTCCAAAATATTAAAACATATTAATGAAGGAATGATAGATGTGAAACATATTTTGTTTGATACAAAGATAGTGAACTTAAAAATATTGGATTTAAAAATATAGATTATAAGGCATACATAAGGCATTCAAGTTGGATATACAAACGAAAGGGAAAAATATGGACTACAAGACACTGAATCATCAAGAAAATGGCCCTGATAAGGACTTTTTATTGGATGCACAAAAGAAGTTGGATAAGAAATCAAAAACAAAATATAAGACAAACCAAGACAATGATCTGGATAATGATTTACCAAAGTGGACTGTTAGTGCCTTGAAGAAATCTTTGTTTCAAGAAAAAGAAAGACAAAGTATGAATGAATTAAAGATCAAGACTGCTAGAAGTAAAAAGAAAGAAAGAAAGAATATAAATTGGCTTGTTTGATCAAGACACATTAACATGTTTTCGAGACATATAAGGTTTTTGAAAATCTTAAATCTAAAGAGTTGGGTTATGGGAAGAAGAAAAAACATTTGTTTGTAACTTTATAGGGCATGAGTTATCAATTTTGTTTTTCCTTGTTGTGATGAAGAACCAGAAATAGCTTCTTTACATATTTTTTCTTTATTCCACTTCATTCCCTTTTTTCTTTATTTATCTCTAACTCTCTTTTTCAGTTTTATTTGTACTTGCTTTTACTATTGTATTTTAAATCTTTCACAAAGAAAATTTAAAAACAACTATAACATCTCAAAATTAACCTTGAGGAAGAAAGATTGGTTCAGTTGTTAGTGCCACCAACAAAAGCATTAAATCTGACTCTGAATCCTAGTAGGAACTATTAGGCCAACCAAACCTGTTGTATTTGATCCAGGCCCTTTTGGAAATCAGAATTCCTCCCTTCAAGGTCCTTGGATACCAAATACCATTCCTTCCCTTGTTTGCTTCCTGCAAACTCAAGGCATATTCCAGCTTCTCAGGATAAGGATCTGAAAGCTTGATTGTTTAAACGTTACAGTCACTGCTTTATATTATTGGTATATAAATCCTTGACTTCAGTCTTCTTACCTATACATCACTTACATGATTACATTGCAATCTGTTCCTGTGCTATTTCACCCTGCCTATTTTGAGTTCAGCTTTAATTATATGCAGTGGAACATCTGTGCAAACCGAGAGGAGTTGTGATTACAGAGAAGAATTGACATTTGAACAATTATTATGGCTTGATTCCATCTACTTTGGGTAGCAAACAAATTTAGAGGGAAATTGCATTGAGTAGAACTCTGTAAAAATAACTCAGGGGGTGGTTTTCCTTTCTGGTTTTCCTTTTATTTGATAACATAGGATTTACATCCTGAAGCACCACCTGGTGCTGTTTTCATTACACAACTTGTAGCCATTCATTCATTCACAGGGCACCGATGACCATTCCAAGACTCACTAATCATGCAGTTGTACATATGCCTGCTGTGCGGCAAGATTTATTGGCTTATTTGGAAATCAATATAGCTGTAACCTCAGCCTTTTTTTTTCCACCTAGGGCTAGAAAAAGAGAGCTATTGGAAAGTACTAAGAAGTCTACTATGGTGGGCAAATTATGGCAATGGGGGCCGGTCTATTACAGTGATAGGTGTGCTGAATTAGCCTAGAGAGATTCTAATTCCAAATCCCAGTTCAACTGTTATGATTCTTGAACAAGTGTTACCTTTCCAGTATCTCTCAGCATCACCTTTGCAGAGCAGTTGTGATGACAAAGAGCCAGGCAGAAGAATCTTAAATACCTAGGTTAAGTCCCAGAAAGAAAATATGAGATAAAACAAGTACTTTAAACAGGCTTGAGTCATACCAATATAGGCTAACCAAGATAATTTAATGTAACTACAAATGATATAACCAGCAAGATAAGCCATATTTGGTATATTTAACAACTTATATGCTGTTTGGTTAATATTATGTAATCAACACCATACATTATATAATGTTCCCATATATCACTATGTTCTATTCCCATTGTTCAGACCTCTCTTCACTTTATTACCAATCAGTAGATGACACTGGATTCTACCAGCTTGACAAGGAGGAAGAAAATCTTCACATTCTTTATGATTTGATCAGCTAGAGCTCAAATTCTGGCAAAAACACAGGAATGGAGAGGGGTTTTTTTGTGCTCTCTGAGCTACCATTTCAGAAGGCTATAGACAGAGTAAACTACAATGGAAAAACTCAGGAATGTAGTGTAGCTTGCAAGTTTCAGCACAGAATTATATATTATTTCCAGCCATAATCAGAATATTGTTTAGCCTCCATCGTATATACGCCTGCCTCTAGTCTGAAGTACTTTTTAAAAAAAAACCTCAAGTATGGGTTCTTCTGGCTTCCGGGTTAAACTGCATCTCCATGACTACCATTTATATTCACCTGTACAGGACTCACCTGTATAGGACTCAGGAGAGAACTTTTTGGATTTGGTTGATCCCCCCCCCCAATTTAAGCAATATTACACACACATCCCAAACCTGCTTTTAGTTGTTCCTGAAATTCTAGCTAAGACAAAAAAGGAAGACAATTTGCAGATGGACTATGTATTTTACACATACCAGAGGAATCATACACCAGAGTTTTAAGGATGGAACAGACTTCAGGGACTTTTGGTCTAGTGTCATGTTACTGTGATTCCTGAGTTAGCTTTTGAAAGTTTTCAGCAGATGCTTTGGGTTCTTGCCCAATCTATGTGCTCTATTGCTCCACAGGTGTATCCTGCTTTTGGACTGGTTTCTAGCTTTGCTTGCTATATCCTGAGAACTTTTTTAAGTGAGCCTGGTTAATGAGATTAATGAAGACAATTTGGATTGGGGGGGGGGACAGGGAGAAAGAAAATATAAGTATTTTCTTAATGATAATTTTATAGTTGGCAATTATTCAGAGTCTCAGAGAAAGAATATTCGGATGTGGAGGAGGAGGTGAAGATGGAGGTGGAGGAGGAGGAGGAGGAGGAGGAGGAGGAAGAAGAGGAGGAAGAGGAGGAATCTGGATAGTGGATGTGGCAGCCTGGTGACAGCAGAATAGAAGAGAAAGAACCAGAAAAAAAATCACAAAATGTAAGGACTTGCAAATAGAAGAATGACCGTGGTGAAAGAAAGCAGAAATAGCATGAATAATGATAGGCCTCTTGGGTAAAGTCCCAAAGCAGCTGAAGCACCACTTGAACACCATCGGCATTGATAAAACCACCATGAGTCAATTGCAAAAGTCAGTTTTACATGTTTACGTTGTCACAGTGGCATCACATGACACTTCGGGACTTTTTCCCCCTTCGTTAAATCGGGCATGGGCATGGCCAGCACATGATGCATCCCATGGACCGGGAGTTTGACAGCCCTGGCTTACATCATGTGATAGTATTTTTAACACCATCAAACAACAACAGCTGTCTATATCAGGTCCTTGAGAAGGACTCAATAGGTGGATAAGAATGCCAAATCCAATCTAAAATCTGGTTGTCTATGCATCCAGCCACCTCATTCTCTGTCGCCCCCTTCTTCTTTTGCCCTCAATCTTTCCCAGCTTTAGGCTCTTCTCCAGTGTGTCCTCCTTCTCATTTGGTGGCCAAATTATTTAGGTTTTACAGATACTTTAAGTTTTACAGTTACATTACAGATAACCCTTGCTTAATGACCATTCATTCAGCAATTGTTTGAAGTTATGATGGTTACACCCATTGTAATACCCCTGCAGTCACTTTATCAAAATTTGGCCACTTAACATGTTCACTTTGATGACCACTTTTGTGTATTTAAACTACCCCACCTGCCTATCTTTCTCCATCCCCACTCTTTTGGCTGTCCTGTACTCCACCGCCATTACCTACCCCTGTTGACCACATCCTCAGATGACCTTTGGTGAGAAAGGCAGAGATAGGGAAGGGTTTGATGGGATGAATTGAACTGAAGGTGAGTGCAATAAGCAGTAGGACCTTACAGCCTTGCCTATCGACTGCAACCAGGATTACCAGAACGGCCATCACTAAGCAGTGCAGTCTCATGATCTTTTACCTAATGACCATTTTGCTTAGCAACATAAATTCCACCTAGGGTTGTTAAAAAAGGACTATCTGAAAAAGTGGAAGGGGAAAATGCAGAGCAGTTTTGATGGAAATATCTTTTAAAATGAGTGGGGTGAAGAGGGCTAAACAAGAAGCCTCTAGCATAGAGAAAAGAATTAAAATAGGAGCGGTTAAATGAAGTTGAAGTGAGGGAATATTGAGAGAAATATCTGCATTGGAATAATAGTGATATGTAAAACAGTGGGACTGAAAATAAATATGTAGTACTCAGTGAAAATATAATGACTATTACACAAATTCTGTGAAAATACTGAAATATAGTAAGGCTGCAGAAGTAGATGTTTTAACTAGAGAAGTTTTAACATATGAATGGATATAATGGAGTTGCTATGAAACTTGTTTAGCTTGATGCTACTCATTCAAAGGAACTTGCTAAATGTTAGACAATGGAATAGGCTACCGTTCAAATTGGTGAAGTTTTCTTCACTACATGTCTCCATATAGAACCAAGCTGGTCATTGGTCAAATAAATTTTAATTAATTCTATACTGGGCAGAGGAATGGACTAGATGACCTCTAAGGTATCTGTTAACTGTTTTGATTCTATGATAAATAGTTTCAGAATCTCGTTCCTTCCCTGCAAAACTATCCTTGTTTATTGGCCTTGATTTTTAACTGTTTTACAGGATGAATTCATTCATTTGTTTGTTGTTGTTGTTGTTAATAATAATAATAATAATAATAATAATAATAATAATAATAATAATAATAATAATAATACTTATATACCGCTTCAC
>JANHFQ010001002.1:85663-96957 GCA_032468035.1 Aparallactus werneri
GGGATTCGAACCACCAAACTGCCAACCTTTCTGATCGACAAGCTCAGCGTCTTACCCACTGAGCCACTGCGTCCCTTACGTAAAACTGCTTAGAGGGGGCTATAAAAGCACTGTGAAGCTGTATATAATTCTGCTATTGCTATTCTTACTGCTATTAGAAGTCACTTCATACAGAAAAAAGGATTTGAGTTGGTAAATATCCTTTAAGTCAGTATCCAAACAAGTCTAGAAAGTGATTTGTATCTGTAATGCAGCTTCTAGAAACTAAAATACTCCCACACATATCATTAAAAGTATGGATCCATCGATGTAGATGACATCTTTGTCATAATAAAAAAAAGAACAACTATAGAAGACACATGAAACAATCAACATCTTCAAAGGAGTAAAATTCACAAGAGAAAAACAAAGCAATATTCTACCCTTTCTAGTTATTTTTTAGGCTGAAGAATTGACAGCAAATTAGAAAAGAAGTCTATTGAAAAATAACCCACACTAACAACTGCTTCATTTATCAAAATAAGAAGCCAACCTCCCACAAAACGATCTATGTAAGAACTTACTCAGATGAGCACAAACACACTGTGACAACCAAGAATACCAGAAAAAGGAAACAGACTGTCTTTATAACATTTTCCAAACAAAATTGATACACAGGAAACTATCAAAAAGTGACTGACCACTCATCTCACTACAGCACAACCAACACAAGCTATGAAAAGAAAAACACTACTGTGCATTAAAATTTTCTCCAAAACAACTTACAGACTATTTACAATCACATGGCACCACTGTAGCACACAAACCAACTAAAGCCCTCCAGAATATTTTAAGTAAAGGCCCAGTAGCCTAAGGGTGTGTGTATGTGGGGAGACAGGAGTCATCTACAATGTACATTTTTAAGGATTGTGATAGACACTATGAAGGCTAGACAGGCAGAAGACTAGCAGAGCTCATTCATAAATACCAACTAGCAGTCAGGATGAAAACTTCTTAATCTCATAGCACATGGGCAGATTCAATCACAATTTCAACTGGGAAACTGTCAGCATCCTAGACCAAAATAAATCCAAAAAACATGACAATATTCCTGGAAGCTTAGCTTTCAGAAAAATTAGCCCTCAATAGACACATAGAGATAAATAACATTTACAAACCATTCAAAAGAAACAATAAAATGGCTAAGAAAGAAACAAAAAGAACAGAACACATGCTCTCCAGCAGCTTACAACCAGATAAGCTGCAATTAACATCAGACAAACAATCAAGCAAAAACCAATACCCTAATTAAGGAACTATTACGAAAAGCACAACCTATTCAACAGAGGCAGGACAAGCTACTATATATAAATAATGAACTAACCTCATGCTCATTCACACTGATGATGTTACCTAGTCAACTAATGAAATGTCTGCAAGCTAGCAATCAAGCATCAAAGACTCCACATTTCAACTCTGAGCTACAGATATCCTCTTCTATTAGATCTATTATCAAATGTAAAGCAGGCTTTTATTCAACAAGTCTTTAGTTGTTCTCTGTCTCTCTGAACAACCATTAATGTTTTTAAAAAGCAATCAAACTACATTCTAATGTTATATCCTGGTAAAGTTGTAGAAAGATCAGGAAGGGACCTCCTATATTAGGACTGTGCTAACTGTATGTCTATGTAGATTCTCAGCCATTCAGGTCACAGTTGTCCCAAAGGTACTTTTTCCAAAGGCAAATGGACTTTGTTTTTTCCTCTTCACAAACAAATGACATAACACAGGACAGCAAATCCATCAAGACAAGATTCTGCAGTCCATCTGCATTTGAAAGACAATCTTTTGAAGACAGCAAAGTCCATATTCTAGACAGAGAGGACCACTGGTTTGAAAAGGGATCAAAGAGGTCAACTACATTAAGACTGAACCACTTCTCTCAGCAGAAGGGGAGGGATAAGACATCACCTATCTCCTATTTACAATACAACCCTTTCAGTAGTTCCTAAGAAGGCTCCATACCCTTTTGCATTATTCAGGTGACCCTGAGAGCACAGATAAAACTGCAAGTGGTCTCATTGACTCTCTGAAAAAATGATAACGAGCAGATGACTGCAAGGAATATAAATCCTTCCAACCTCCACCATTTGCTCAGAGCTCAAGAAGCTTCTTCGATGAGAAGTGAAACTACTTCAAGGGGAAAAAAAGTCCAATTGCCTTTTGAAGAAGCACTTTGGGGACTCTGCTAGCTGTTCAGAATCTCCATTTTGTGAAACTTCTTCTGAAACCGCTGCCAGAAAGCAGCGACATGTAAAGTAGGTCAGTTTTGAGGCTCTTTCACAATCTTTGCTTCCATCAGTTCTGTCCAATGTCAGATTGGGAAAGGTCTCACAGATTCATCCTTTGAAAAACATGTTCAGATATCTCAATGCCCAGAACAATAGACTTGGTGAACCTTCATCAAGCTTCTTCCAAGCCTCTTCCACTGTTCTAGTAGCCACCTTCTTTGGGAGTTTTATTTTTCTTCCTTTCTTTAAGCATCTATTATTAGGTATGAATTACAATAGCATAAACTATCTAAAGGCATCCATTGAGTCACTAGAAACAGAGAAATATGAGTTCTAATCTTGGACACAAAGTCACAGTCACAGTCAGACTAAGGAAGGAGGCAAAAGCAAACCACTTTTGAAAAATATTGCCAAGAAAAATTCAGAAACTAGTTCAGACAGTTGGCAGGAATCAAAAATGGACATAAAGGCATGCATACACAAATCCATAGGGAGGTCCAACAGAAAAAACAAAATCAAGATGGCAGGGTGACTCAGCGGTGCTGAAGTGCTACCCCTTTGTACATGAACATACCAATGCAGGTCAAAAGGAATGAGTCTTTGATCATGTAGTGGCAGCTGTCATTTTTCCTTTAAAACAAAAAACTTCCTCCCAGCGAGATATTGCTGCTTATATCTGCTGATAAGGCAGTTTTACAGGAGAGAAATCAGTGTCATGGAACAGGGAAAGTGCATCAGGAAAAGGCCTCTGTCTAACCTGATGTATGGTGAATATAAATAGAAAATATAGCTCAGTATAAACTAGTGTAAAATGATGTACACCAAGGGGAAAAAAATCCTATTAGCATACCAGAGTTCTACCCTGTTTGCAGAATCTGAAAGTAAACAACAACACAAAAGAACAGCGATCCAAGTCACCTCTTTGTTTGTGAAAATAGGCCCATCATTCACAGGATGCCATTGACAAAAGTTGCCTAGCATTGAATCATCTGAAGGTTTACTGAAGCACCCTAATTTTTATTGCCACTGTACTTCCTTCTCCACCTGATCTAATCACTATTGTTTAAACAGTAACCCAGCTATTACAGGTCTACAGCTGACAAAGAACTGAAGAAAGGAGTTCATGCTGTCAAAATGTGCTGTCATGGTGAATATATAGGGTGTGAAATTGAAGTAATAACTGGAATATCTGCAGCATCTGCTCAAAGTTTCTTTTTTCCCCTTCTTTTTGTTTCCTGACAATTTCAACTAGGCAGATTCCTCCTAGCTTCAGCTGAGTGATATTTAATAACTGTCAAACATATTTGTCTTTCTGCTGCTTGTATGATATGGCATTAGTTGTCTGTACATTGATGGGGGAGGAAAAAGCTTTCAAATTGTAAGGAAGGATTCAAGCTGACAGTTCTACCAAAATAAGGATGATGAGAACAATAATAGTTCTTGAGGAATAGGCATCCCTGACAAAATGTTAACCTGGCTGAGGTTGGGCCAAAAGGCTCAAGGAAAAGAGAAATGCTTGCATGAAATGAAGACGAGTTCCCTTGTCAGGAAGAGAAAGAACGGTACCCCCTTGGTAATTAACAGATTGTTTACTACAATGAGCATTGTTCAATCCATGCAAAACCACTTAGAAATGGATGTTATTCCATTTCAAGCCTCTCTAGGGATCTTATTTGGCAAGCCTCCCCCCTCCTTGGGTATAGTTTTGCCTCACCGCACCCCCACCAAAAACCATCAAATTTAGTAAGGTTTTGATTTTGAAGTCTTTTTGGAATCATCAAGTGAGGTGATTAATTAATTTTCCAGTTGTTTAATGTTGAAACAGGAAGTCCTAAAATAAATTCAGTGTTTATTCTATGGGAAAAACAAATCTCCATGGAGGATTTGAGATCCATCTTCCATCTGTGGAACTACTCTTCCTCGATACATTTCAAATAACTAATTTATCTATCACTTTTGGCATGCCTATGAGTTATGTTCAGTTTCTTTCCCCTTTGAACAGTTAACACATTTGATCCAACTTATTTTAAAACAACTCTTCAAGCACTTTCCAGCTTATTGTGAAGCACAATGGTGCTGCTTTTCAAAATAAACAAATCTAGGTCAATTTGTATCATGCAAAATGATTTATACTGTTCTTTGGAATGAAACATTTGAGATTCAGAACAGCATTGCCTTCAGCCTTAAAAATGAAACACCTTCTTATTTCAGTTAACACTTCTGCCATAAATTTGGTCCCTTAGACTTTGGACGAGTTATGATCTTTAAAATATTTATGTCTTTATACAAGCTACACAGATATGTAATGCATTAGTGGTTTCAACTAATTGAGATGATCTGTTATGTAGAGGTCAGTAAACATCCTGTTTTTCTTTGTTATTTTTAAATATATCCCATCCCTATACTTGTAAATTTGGGTCGATAATAGCTTAATTGAAAATCTTTTACTTTCTTTTTTTTAAAAAGAACATTGTTTTAACAAAACAGTCATCAAATGTAGGGACTGTAGCGAATACTGCACTGTATGGAGGTCAAATGTTAATTTTTGCTTTATGTGTATTTTGAAAGAACACCTTGAGCCCCTAAGGAAATATAACACATTTTTCTAGTATATATACGTGTTTTTCCTCTTTTCCAAATAATTTGACAGTGGTTCCACTGCTATACTTTCTAAAGGAGGTGAGGGGAATTTTTCTGGTGTTGAAATGATTGCTTTAAGCCTCACAGCTTCTCCTAAAATCAGGAAGGGATCTAGCTTATTCCACTGATAACTTGCTGACAGACATATCACAAACCTCATAAGAATATCATAATCTTTGGTTATGCAAATCTGTGGATCAAGTTTGCTTGGAGGCAGACACCCAAGCAAATGATAATGTAGCCCCCTCAAGTACATGGGCAATTATTTTGACAGAGGAATTGGAATGTTTCTGAAATAACAAGGTAGGAAGGAAAATAGCAATAGCTTTACCTGCAAGTAGATATAGATCATCAAAATGCAGGTTAATTGAATTCAACGTATAGAGTCCCATTCCCTGCTTTTTAAAAAAATTAATGAATGAAAAATAATAAAAAATTGAACCCCTGATCAGCATGTCTTTGCCTCACCTAACATAATGCAGAAAAAAGTAGCAAGGCAAACAGAAATTTATGACTGACAGAGATAATTTATTTATTAAAATATCTATTATCATCCAAATCAAAGGCACTCAGGGAAGGAGACATTAAGTCCAAGCAAGCAAATTCACAGAAACACATTAAATCTCATTAAAATATTGAAATCCATTAGTTAAGAAAGCTTGTAAATGATTCCTTCATCATTTTATGCCATATAGTGTCAAAAATTGTCATCCCCATATGGATCTTTCTACTGAGGTTCCCAACCTGGTGCTCAACTCTCCATTGGCCTCTACTTGCCTTGCCCTACTATTTACCCACTTACCTCTTCTCCTGGAAGTTGATATGCTGGAAAGCAAAACTCTAACCTCAGTATTATTTTCAGGAATACCTCTGAGTCCCACTTAGACCATATAGGTATATCTTAAAAAGTAGAATGGGAATACAGTTGTAGGCTATTGCTCCATTTGGGAAGGTGCTCATCATCCCACTGCCAACAGTGAATTACAGTAATAGGAAGCATTTGGGTTGCCGCGGTGGCACAGTGGTTAGAATGCAGTACTACAGGCTACTTCTGCTGACCCCCGGCTGCCAGCAGTTTGGCAGTTTGGGTTTCACCGGCTCAAGGTTGACTCAGCCTTTTATCCTTCAAGGTTGGTAAAATGAGGAGCCAGATTGTTGGGGGCAATATGCTGACTCTATAAAAACCGCTTAGAGATGGCTGCAAAACACTTATAGCATATACGTCTAAGTGCTATTGCTACAGCCTCAGTGGTGCAGTGAATAAAGCACAGCACTTAGTGCTTGTGCTAAGCTGCAGCTGCCTGCAATTAAGGCAACTTTGAATCTCACCAGGCTCAAGATTGACTCAGCCTTCCATCCTTTCAAAGATAGTAAAATGAGAATCTATACGTTGGGGGCAATATGCTGATTCTGTAAAAAAGTGCTATTGGTAAATGTTAAATTATTGTAAGCTAATTGTTTAATTGTTTAATTGTTGTACAACAATTGCTAATTGTTGTAAGCTGCTCAGAGTCCTTCGGGAGTTGGGTGGCATAGAAACGTAATAACTAACTAACTAACTAACTAACTAACTAACTAACTAAATAAATAAATATTGTTATTTATAGACAGAAAATTACCTTGCTCATTTGCCTTTGGAAAATGGGTACTGTATGTTATAACAAGATAATCCCCCATTAAATGGGGAAGTCCTTCTATGGTAGCCATTTTCTAAGAACACCCAAAATACACTCTTAAATTGTCCTGCCTGAAACGATGGAAAAGTTTTTGCACTAGCAATTGAAGTTGGGTAAAATACAGCGAGAAGAATTGTATCAGGGAGGATTAGCCCTTCCAGGGGAGCCCTGGTGGTGCAGCAGTTAAGTGCAGCATTGCAGGCAAACTCTGCCCACAGTCTGGAGTTCAATCCTGATGAGGCTCAAGGTTGACTCAGCTACCATCCTTCTGGGGTCAGTAAATTGAGGAGGCAGATTGTTGGGAGCAATATGCAAATAATGTTGGCAATATAAACTGCCCAGAGAGTGATATAAAGGGCTATGGAGTAGTATATACAAGTAAGTCTAAATGCTATTGGTATTTCTCTTCCCTCTGTGTATTATCTGTATTTATGTTGTTGTATTATAGCAATTCCAATGTAGTGGCAAAGTGGTTACAATGCAGTATTGCAGGCTACTTCTGCTGGCTGCCGGCTGCCAGAGTTCATCAGTTTGATTCTCACTGGTTCAAGGTTGACTCAGCCTTCCATCCTTCCAAGGTTGATAAAATGAGGACCCAGATTGTTGGGGGCCATGTGCTGACTCTGTAAACTGCTATTGCTATCTTTTAAAAAATGGGAACAATAGAAAGGATTTCCCAAGGTCATATACATAGAATGAAACTCATCCAAAATACCAAGATTTTACTTCTAAGGTAGAAAACAAATTAGTTAAATTAAAATTGCTAGAGTTATTTTAGCATTTCACTGCCTGCTTTCTTCTTTCTGACATCAATAGTTAAACTACACAACAAAAACAGAAGTACTGATTGTAGGATACAGTGAGAAATGGAAAGAGAGTGTTCTAATAAACATTTTGCTCCTCAAATACACACAAGTGTAGTTCTTGAAAATAGTTTTATTTTCATTGTTAAGCAAATGTAAATGTCCTTCTTTGCATTCAAGATGGGGAGTCTGGGTGTTCATGTTAATGTTGCCTCATATGAGATAGGCAAGCATACACTCAGTGTAATTTGTTCATGATTTCTTGGAGAAATGATGCGACATCTCAAAATTCTTGGTGTGAATGGAAAACTTTAAGCCAAGTTTTCTGGATAATTGTGGAAAGGCTCCATTATCACAATATGAATATATGTAGATGTCTATAGGAAGAGACTACAGCAGGGGTTAGCAAGTTCTTGTTTTAGGGGCCAAGGACCATGTCATCTGCCCCTATTCACCAGTGCCAGAAAAATGACTTTTTCTTTTGCCCCTGTTGATTTGGGTGTTGATGCTGTTACCAAAATGGCTGCCCAATGAAGTGCAAGTGCTCTCTCTCTCTTGCTCACTCCTACGAGCCAGCTGAATATGCAGTGTTTCATCTTGAACTATAGGCCAGATTATTTCTGTTGATGGACATATCTGACCCAAAGGCCATTGTTTGCTGACTACTGATCTACAGTGAAACATAGGTCTGTTTTATAAACTGGGCACAAAGTCCAAACTGAGGGTGGAATGAGCAGGAAATCCAGAATGGAACTCCATCTCCAATATGTAATATAATGCTAAGCAAAGTGAAAGACAAAAAAAAGTTTGACACTTTTTAAAAGTTGCTTGATAGAACTACCAAGGAATTGATAAATCCACCCTCAAATAAGAAAATCCTAACATTTGTCATACCAAATATAACCCCATCTCAGGAACAGTGTACTCATGAATCATGTAGCTTGGATATCATTCCAACATGAATTACATTTTGGACATCTGGGGGTGGAATCCAAAATATCAGGATGGTAGATATGTGATTTGTTAGAGTCTATATCACCTGTGTAGGTGAGTAGCAGAGCGAAAGCAAAAACAGTGTCCAGTTGTCTTCTGAAGCTCAGTTACCCCTTCGATCTGAGCAAAAATGCATCTGTTGCACTGCCATGGGATCCAGTCATTGTAGGAACGTGGAAAACGATAACCTTTAACTGAATTGCCTGTCACAGACTGAATGTCATTTGCAGGGGTCTCTAGGAGTTTTGCCTGTCAGGAACATCTGATGCAAGTGCTCAGCTTTTCAGGGAATCATTTGGTGGCCATCAGCACTTACAGTCCTCTTAATATTCCTGCTGGCTGGATGGGGTGTGGGTGAGGAAGAAGATCAGCTAATGCTGCCTTCGCAGAAGGACAGGCTATGATCTTTTCTTCTTCTGAAACCCAAATGCAAAAAGGAGGAGGAAACTCCTCTTTCACATTCTCTCCCCATCCTGCCACATATCAGCAATTTTAAAAGAAGTACAAAAAACTCAGCCTTGCTGAGGGGCAGAAGAAATAAAGTGTCTTCTTTTAAATTTTTGTTTCTGCCATCACCATGTCTTGCTGTACAGCCCCTGATAAATGGCTGCCATTTACAAATGAATGAACACTTACCTGTTTGTCAGACAAGTCACCTTGGTTGCCATCTGTCATTCTCACCGGGTGCCTGCTTTCTATTCCTTACAGCAATTGAACAATGTGCTTGAGAGAACTCTTTAAAATCATATCAGTAAAGCTGTTTGGCTGGGAATCTATAAAGCATCTTGAAGGTGGCTTCCCTATGATTACCTCTTGCCCCTTTAGTGCTCTTTCCCATGTCTTTTGAAACAGCAAATAAACCCAGTCAAGCAAACCCTGTATACCTTTTGGTCTTCATAGTTTCTGTCTCCTCCCCAGTTGTAATTATGCATCATGATTTTTTTATTCTGCATGGATAGGTTGCATGTCTACTGAGTCAGAAGGTAGCATAGAAACAAAGGCCTAAGGGGAGAAAGAAAATTAACTGGAATATGGGGCACCTTCAAGGCCTTTTCCTGAACACTGGAGGACTGCAAGAGTGGAGAGGGCTGGCATTGCATATAGAAGCCTTCTAACACAATATCTTTCAAAAGTAGCCCTGCCTCTTTAATCCTTGACTGAGCTGCAAAATCAGAACTGCACTGATGTTCATTTGAGCACGCCTTTAACTTTTTGTTTGGTAATGGACCTAGCCATTGAAATGTCACTGTTAGGATGGGAAGTGGCAGGAGCTTAGTTATGTATGGACTTTCACCTGTTCACAATTTTAGCCTTCAAATATTTAGGCAAATGCTGAAGATTTTTTCTTTCATTAAGCTGCCTGTATTAATCTTTTAGAATGGGACATTATTTAATGTGCATTTGCTAAAACTCTCAGTCTAAATGGTTCTTGTGATATTAATGAAACACTGCTAGCTCAGGCCAAAAGTTTATACAGTTAAGAGTCCTTTTCTAGCCAGGCAAATGCTTCTTAGAGGTCAACAACAGAGCAGAGGATTAACAGAGCAGTCCTGCTGTTTGTACCTTTCCATAATCACATAATATTTAGAACATTGTTTCTCAATCGTGGTTTCTTTAAGCTGTTTGAACTTCAGTTTCCAGAATTCCCCAGCTAGCATGACAGGTTGGAGAATTCTGGGAAGTTCACACAACATAACAGGCAACAAGTAGTCAAAATAGGGAGGGCCCTATCCAGTGGTGGGATTCAAAAATTTCCCCTACCGTTTCTGTGGGCATGGCTTGGTGGGCGTGGCTATGTGTTTGGCCAATCAGAAATGGTTTTTGCCAGAGTCAGCTAATCAGAGGTGGTATTTTCTGGTTTTCAAAATTATCGCTACCCGTTCTACAGAACCTGTCAGAATAGGGTGAATCCCACCACTGGCCCTATCTAATCCAGCATTCAGTTAATAGCTGTGTCCCCCAAGGCAGTGTCTTAGGACCCATACTTTTTCTGATCTACATTTATTTATTTATTTAATAAAATTTCTATGCTGCCCTACTCCCATTGGGACTCTGGGCGGCTTACAACAGTTTAAAAAACATAATAAAAACATCCATATAATATTAAAATAGATTATAAAAAATATTAATATATGGAACATTAAAAAGAAGTCAATCTCTCCCTCCAGATGGGATTATTAGCCCCAGGCTTGTTGGCACAACCATGTTTTTGTAGCGCGGCAGAAGGTCAATAGGTCCGGCATAATTCGGATCCCTGGAGGTAGATGGTTCCAAAGGGTCCGTGCTGCCACAGAGAAGGCTCTCCCACATGGTCCTGCCAGCCGACACTGTTTAGCTGACGGAACCTGCAGGAGGCCAACTCTGTGGGATCTGACAAGACACTGGGAGGCAACTGGTCGTAGGAGGTGGTCCCAAAAATAACCCGGTCCTAAGCCATGTAGGGCTTTATAGGTCATAACCAGCACCTTGAATTGCACCCGGAAGCCCACAGGTAGCCAGTGCAGCTCACGCAGGAAAGGCGTTACATGGGTGTACCTAGGTACACCCATAATTACCCGTGTGGCTGCATTCTGGACAAGTTGCAGCTTCCAAATGTTTTTCAAGGGCAGCCCCATGTAGAGCCCATTGCAGTAATCCAACTGAGGGCATGAGTGACTGTAAGGAGAGCCTCTCGGTCCAGGAAGGGGCGCAACTGGTGCACCAGGCAAATCTATGCAAAGGTTCCTCTGGCCACTGCTGCTAAATGTTGTTCTATTGCAGCTTTGGATCCAGAAGAATTTGTGGACCCATTCTGAGGGGGGTAATTTCTCCCCTCCCAGCATCAAAGATGGACTCTCAACTGGACTATGAGAGGATGGTATCCAAAGCCACTCAGTCTTGTCAGGGTTGAGCTTGAGTCTGTTTGTCCCCAT